>JANHZT010005329.1:69438-81516 GCA_032468215.1 Stegonotus admiraltiensis
ATCTGTTGCAGAAGGTGGTCTCGTAAGTACCCAGGCCCTAAGCCATGGAGCACTTTAAAGGTAAGAACCAACACCTTATTTTTGCTTCCTAAATCATACAATTCAGTGCATTTTCCTTCTTACTGTTTCCAACTATGCCATTTTAGTCTTCAATCATAAGCAGCACATCTGGTTTGCCTGTTCTATCAGTTTCAGATTGAACTTGATAATAAAACTTGTTAGCTTTCTCTTCAGCATCGGTGGTTGGAACATAAACCTGGATAACCATCATATTAAAGTGTTGTTTGTGAAGCTTAATTGATGCTATTAGGTCATTAACTTCATTATATCCAAGACTTTATTATATCTTTTGTTATTATAAAAACCCTACCATTCTTTCTTTATTTTTTGTCTAGGATAATAAACTATATAATCTTCTGATTGAGAATCTCCAACTCCAGTCCACTTCAAATTGCTGCTGACTAAGATGTCAAAGGTTTCAGTTTAATTAATTTCATCTTTCACTATGTTAAGTGTTCCCATGTTCATGCTTCTTATGTGGTTCTAGTTTTGCAATTTTGGATTTTATTTTCCTACATTGCAACATTAGCAATTAGACATCCCAAAACTTTTAATCTATCTACATCATAAGCTCCATTATTGCTCTGAAAGTTCACCAAGTAGCCATGGATGCCGAGGGGCACACTCCAACTAAATCATCAAAGATTTTATATGGTCAATCCATGTAGTTTTGTTGGTTGCACCTTAAGGAAAATAATTATTGAAAATAATGTGGCTGTTTCTTAGTCACACGCAAATACAGCAGGCCATATTACAACCAAGAATTTGACTGTTAGGATAATTCTATTATCCTATTTCTGACATTTAAGGAATCAGTGTGATTATCTTGTTTGAATTGAGCAGGCACCAACAAAACCATGTATCTAAAGAAAGAGATTAATCTGTGTGTATATGTATACCTATACCTATAAATACAGTATATATATTCAAATGTTATGCACTGTACATTCATTAATACTTTTACTTACTAAATGATTTCTTGAGCTTCTAATAGATATTTGAGAGTTGTTAAATGTTATCATATTTCAGGTGCTTTTCTTTTTAAAGACTTCAGTTTGTAACAAGGTTATAATTACAAATAGTATTCAGATATGCCATCCAATACCTCACTAATGTAGGATTCTATGGAAGTACTATACATTATCAATAGAGTAATAGGTTCATTTGCTTAATTATATGGTGTGTCAACAAATTGTGTAAAACATGGACACGCATATCTTTTCCCTCTCAACGACTAAAGTCTTAGCTGCTGCACTTTATTTATTGCTAAGATTTCTATCCCACTATATTCCAAGCTGACTCTGAGTGGTACACAAGTAAGAAAACCATGGAAACTGCAGAGCATAAGACTCTTCTTCCCAAAGGTAGTAGGTGGCCCATCTACCAGGAACAAGCTTAGTCTAATATTTTCTTTAAACATTATCAAATGGCCAGGTTTCAATAGTCTTGTAAGAACCAGTGGGGAGGTTCTCACAAGTGGCAGTGCAAAGCCATGACAGAAGTAGTGGCATCCCTGAGAAAGGTGATTATAGAGTCACTGTAGATGAAACTCCCTGGTGGGAGGGACCCTCTACAAGCACTTCTTCCCTGATCTCACTGAATAGGAAGATTTTGATTCTGTTTACACTAATACTGTTTATTTCAAAATCTAGTTTATAATTAGGACTAATAACAGACAAATCAGTGCAAATGGCATGGATGCTGCAATGTTAGACAGAAGCTTGATATTTGCCAAACCTTTGTAAAAGGAGTGAGAAAAATAATTTTAGCATCTGTTAATAAAATATAACTTGAAAGTAGTAAATAAGTAAATCACTGTAACCAGCAAAGCTTCTGTGCAAACATCCATAGCTGTTCACAGCTTGGGTAGATCCTTATACATTATCAGGTTAAAAAAACATTTGCTCTCTTCCTTTTTTTCTGTAAGTGAACCTTGATTATGCCAATGTATTATCACTTTTGTAAATACTGAATGTTTAGATCCTGAAAAATTTATAACCTGATGTTCATACCAAAACTTTACCCGCCACTGGAATCGACTAATAAAAAGAGGCATAAACATAGTCAACAGAGGCTGGTACTGTCTTCTGCTTACTACCCTGCAGCTACTGGAAAAGGAACCTAGGAAACAAATTGTTTATTATAAGCCAGTCCATTCCTCTAGGGGATTCATGGAGTCATGCAGTGGGACAGAACAATCACTGTACTGAAATGGTGGATAATTTTATTTGTTCCATTTGTTGGTCACAGCAGCATCATGCTGACCAATTATTCTTAAATCAGCAGGTTTTAGAGGTTATGGCCTCCTCATAGATTGCAACACCGCAGGCAAAGTAGCCAGGTCAGATTGAAATGCTTTTCAGCCTGGCAACATCAGCTGTCTTTCTCCTTGGAGATCTCCTTTTATCTGGAAATAAGAAATACATGTGATACAATAGCATGAGTGTTGCATGTTGCAAAAATTAAAAAAGGCAATTGGATCACCAAAAATGATCCGATTTTGGTATAAAGTCTTGCAAATCTTCTGTTTTCTGTAATTGAAATAGCAACTTTTTCTTCATGTATTAAAGCCTAGAAATAAAGGGGACTTTCTGATATCTTTACCAAAGGCAAAACATTCTTAACTATACATTAATCTTGGGTTTTGAATGGCAAATAAATTATATACTATATTCAGAATAATGTTCCCTGTGATACAGTTGATTAAAAGGGATGTTATAAAGCCTGGAAGAAAGATTGGGGAGGGGTAGAGATAGTTAAAATTATTAAATTATCCTGCCCCTTTCCACCATTTGTGGGATTTGAATGTAGAACTTAAATTTTCCCAGGAAATTGTGCTGGCAGGAAAAACAAGGGAGATGTTTTCATTATTTGCTGCTATAATTTTGGGAACACAGGAAGTTGTTCTCAGCCTATCTTGAAATTTATTAAGCATGTGACATTCCATCCCTAATACATGTCTAGCATATACTTCCTCTCAAACGCTACAATAAGAGAGTTTTTCATTAACTGTAAATATGCAAAGGAGAGGAAAGGTCTGGCTTATAACATTTCTAACCAATGTTATGTCTCTTTGTGGTTCCTGGATGATGTTCACAGAGTTTTAAGCAAAGGATACACATAGATTACAGAGATGAATAGCTCTGCCTTTAAATCCAGACCAAATATTGGGAACACAGAACTGATAAGTTTCATTCTGTGATCTTAAAAGGTGGAACTTTTTCAAATGCAGGTCAAATTTGACTCTAGTAGAGATGCTTACATCAGGATTAATTGTAGAAAAGCAGTTGTATCAGTCTGTTGCAAGATCATCTGAGATAAAGAATATGAGCATGTTGCAAAGAGAAGGGATGTGGGAGAAATCCCACTGATAAATCCAATGGGACTTACAAAAATTGCCAGATTATTTTTCTGGCCTTCAGGAACTTGAATTCCATTCAACGGATTTTAGAAAGGAGATCTTGGTGTACTATGTGCAAAGGGAGAATTTGATGGCCCTTCGAACACAGATGTCAAAATTACCTGTCAGCCTTAAATTAATCTCTTAAAATGTGCAAGTAGCTTCGGCTGCAGAAGGGGAATTGGCCAGCATCACAGCAGTAACTCTTGTCTTCTTTCCTCTGGAAACTCAGTTCTCTCCTTAAGTGCTTTTGTACTGAAAAGAAATCAAGAAAGCATGAGTATTGTTTGAAAGTGCAGGATACTGAAAATTTCAGTGAACTGAACTTAATGCTATCTCTAAGGAAATATCCTGTTTCCCCCAAAATAAGACATCCCCTGACAATAAGCCCAATCGGGCTTTTGAGTGCAGGGCAATAAGACCAAGCACTTATTTCAGGGTTAAAAAAAATATAAGACAGGGTCTTATTTTCAGGGAAACATGGTAGTTAAAACAACCTGTGCTTCATGAAAATAGTTCTTCTGCTATATTCCTCTGGTAAATGTATTCCTGGAGACTGAACATATTCTGAGAGCTTCCAGAGCCAACAAGAATTAGCAGGCAATTTTATAGAGGACCAGAATCAGACTGGAAAGAGATATTCTAAAATATTGCCTTTTAATAACTAAGGAGAGTACTATTCATCTGATAATATCCAAATTTCATTTGCAATTTCTTTCTGTAGTCTAATGATTACAGACTACATTTAGTTAGTAGCATCAAGAATCTTGATTAAATCATACAGCTAATAGTTTAATTCAATGCTTTGAAAACTATTTCCTTTTAGCAATCCTAAATCTCATTAAATTTAATTTCAGATGACAACGTTGAGTGGCAATATTTGAGAGAAGGAAAAAAGCTATTTTTGATTCTTGTTTTTGACACTATGCATGTTTCCCATTCTCTGCTTTGATGCTGTTGACACTTTATATTAAGACTACTAGGTTATACTACAGAGCCAGTTTGATGGTAGTGGTTAAAGGCACCGTTGATAGATACCAGGATATAATAAATTCTAATTGCACTTTAGGCATGAAATCATCTGGGTGATGTTGGGCCAGTCAATTTCAGCCCTAGGAAGAATGGCAAAGTACTTCAGAAAATACTGCTGAGAAAGCTGCATAGACTTGACTATTGTCAAAACTGACTCAAAGGCACAAAACAAGCAAACTAACTAACTAACTAACTAACTAACTAACTAACTAACTAACTAACTAACTAACACTTCCTTAGGACTATGTACAGTTCAGTGGGTTACATCCCGAGAAACAAGTTATGTTTCTGCTATTAATAGTAGGAAAAAAGAATCATACAGAGAGTACTGTGTTTTCAATTCCTTATTCTTCCTATAACTTCTATCCCTTTAAAAACTAATACGGTATGGAGAACTAGCATAACAGTTATAATTAATTGGAGAAGATCACTTATTTCCTAGTTCCCCTATTCCAGTAGAAATATCCTTTAATGGACTTTTTCACTGAATGAAAATATCTCTTCCATTCACAAAATCTGGACCCAATTGTGTGAAACGTCACTGGAATAAAACTATACTAAGTAGATGAGCACAGGGTTGAGTGTTATGAATGTACTAAATAGGTACAATATTTATAAGATTTTAGAATTGTAAATGTACTGAAAATTCAAAACATTGTTATGGCTCCTGTTACTGACTTTTATCCTTTTTTTTAAAGGAAAAGTTTTAAAATATTCTTTACCATTTTTTTCTTTTTTCTTTTGTCCCATGAAAAAAGAAATATAAACAGTCCTTGTGCAATTTTTGCTCTGAAAGAAATAACAAAGCAGAATCATTTGAGCTGGCCTGTCAGCTGAGATTAGGACTAAGAAATCTGCAATTAATCAGCCCAACTAAGCAGCAAAGGTCATAGCAGTCAGTAAGAGTTATTGCAAAGGTGTTACAACATATGGCTGATCTCCTCAGTCATGAGGAAAATGAAGTGGCAGACAGATAAAATTCATCTTTTTCTGCTTTCGTCATCTCATGAATTAGTCTTCAACCACAAAGCCTTATTTCTGTGCTCTCCTACGTCATTTCAGATTCCTATTTATTAGTTCTTGGTACAGTGTTAAACATGAAAATAAATAAGGATCTGATTTGTACTTTAAAGTGTGGCTTTGCCAATGGTAAGTGCTTGACTCCATTCCTGGAGTAAGATGAGTGCATCATTTTGAATATTTCCCAGATTTTGCATGAGGATGAGATGGAAAAAGAAATTTACTGCAGTGTAATGTTTCCCAGTCTTCAGTTTTTCTTATATGGTTGGGAAAAAAGACGTACTGGAAATTACTCTGATGTTTGTGTACTGCCATGCATGTGCTATGTTGAGAGAGGGATAATTCACTGGATGGGGTGTATTTGACCAAAATAGTTTAGGATAGATGTGCGCATTGGTTTTGAATAGTGGTAGCCCTAAAGTTTGAATCTCTGGCGTCCTTTGACATTTTCTTCTGGGCTCCAACACAAATCATTTATTTAAGTCATATTGATTCAATCTGTCCTGTTATTGATAACTATGGTGTGGAAGGAGATGTGCTAACTTCAGCCATCAATATGCCCCAAACTCATCTGTTACTTCTTTTGTTTTAAAAAGCAGCCCAACGTTGCCCTAATAATAATTTACAAGATTGTCTTTGAGCTGCTTCAGTGAGCTAACAGGGAGATAAAGACTCTAGTTCTCCTTCTAATAAATGCTCTGTGATTTATCATTCTTGTGATAACAATTTCATGGATGCACTCATCTCCTGCACTTATAATTTTAAATTCTCACTGGTCCTAATGTTTTTTCAATCTTGGCAACTTGGTTTGTGGACTTCAACTCCCAGCATTCCCCAGCATTTTTAGCCAGCATGCTTCTAGGAATTGAAGTACATATATCTTCAAGCTCCAACATTGCCTTAGTCTATGATAAGGTACATGGGCTCATAAAATGATTGACAAAATCTCAGTACTGTACACTTTCTATTGGGAAGCAGCATGCTCTTCTACTGTCTCTTCTGCTCACAACCTTTCTCTTTTACCTACATCCAGACTTCCAGCTGGTTCTGTGATATGTTTGCCTGTATGACTCACCCAAATCTTACTTTCAACGTGTCCAAACAAGATCTCCATTCTGAGCTGTGACCTTGCCTTGGATGTTGATGTCTCCAGCATAATCTGATAGGAATTTACTAAAGCTGCCCCAGCTAGCCTACAGATAGAAAATGTTGAGCTTTAAAGATTGTGGAGAAGCTGGTAACCTGGAAGCATTTCCCTCCTGCAGGATCTATCTTGCTGTGCTTTGTTTTTCTCGTATCTTCGGGGAAGCATCCTAATTGTTGGCAGGGCTGGCCCAAGATTTTTTTTTCCTGCATGAGATGGAGCAGTGAATAGCATCACACAAAGAATCAAAGGACATTTATTTTCTCATATGAAGCAGCTCCCCCAAACATCATTTTTCATCTTTAGCAAAAGGAATAGAGTAAGAAAAATAATAATTAACGATTGCTATCCTTATATGTTTCTCTACGTTTGTGTCCTTGGAGAAGTGCCTCAGTCTACTTAACAGGTACTGGTTCTTTAGCTGTATCAGCATGTTTTCCCCATGATGAAGCTTCTAAGACTTAAGGCAGCTTCATGCTTCAGGAAGCAACCATTTTGCCTAGTTGCTGAAACACTCCTAGAAAGTGGGTTGTGTGAGCTGGTGAACAACTGGGTCACAGACTAGACTACTCATGACAAATTAAGGCAAATATATGTGTACCAGGATAAGGTTGAGGAATCCAATCTGAGTCAGTCACTGGGACCAGAGGTTTATTCTTCCACCAATCTGAAAGATTTATTGGCAAAATAAACCTCTAGTCCCAGTGACCAACTCAGATTGGGTCCTGCAAGACTACTTATTTACATAAGGGAAAATTGTTATTTATGGACTAAGGAAATTCTTGCTTCCCTACTTCACTTCTGAGCTCATACTGTTTTGTGTATATATTTAATGACAGTTATTCACAATGTTATTTGACCCTTCTTAGGATCAGGAAAAGGTGCATTACTTGCCGTCGTCATTTAGAAATGGTCAGCATTTCTAAATGAATGTAGTATTTGAAGAGTTCTTCCATAAAATGTCCTCTAATTGTATCCTTTAAATCCATTAGGACTCCCACCAGGAGTCCCCTCCCCTGCCATATTGTGCTTAAGACTCACTGTGCTCTCTGTTACTATGGGATATTCATATGGCAGTTGAGGCACAAAACAGCATGGAATCAACCTCTTTGGTCTGTGTTAGGAAAAAGTTACTGAGACACATTCAGCATCAACATGTTAAATGTTTAGCTAAAGTGGTCCTTCAATTTTGCCTAAGCCCTGAGCAGAATATGGGTGCATGTAAAAGCCATGAGTCTTCTTGCTGAATAGATAATGTAACCTGGCCTTTGAGATAAAACCTCTTTGCAATAGGACTATTTAAATTCTGAAATATCAATTACCTACAGCGTAGGTCATCTTAGATCCAGCAGAAGTCATATTGTGGTGGTAGGCAAGACGGCTTTGCCCTAGCTTCATCTAGTATGCCAGTTGTATCTTTTCTTGGAGAAGGAAGATCTAACGACTAGTATTCATCCCTTAATCACTGCTTACGTAGAATACTCTGAGTGAGGCTGTGTTAGAAAGCCAGCTGGGTGTCTGTGGGCCAGTCACTCTCTCTCAGCCCAGCCCACCTCACAGGTTTGTTGCTGTGTGGAAAATAGGAGAATGAAGGTGAATTGGATATATTTGCTGCTTTGAGATATTTGTAAAAATAATAAAGGTAGGATATTAACAAATCAGAAAGCACAACTGATGAAACGTATAGACTTTTGTTCAGAATGAACTTTGTAGACAACTTTCCCATGATTTTAGAACAATTTCACTAGCTATCAATTCATTTTCAAGGGTTTTTTTGAGGAGGAAAAGGAGCCTCCTATATTTTACACCAGTGTTTCTCAACCACAACAACTTAAAAGATGTTTGGACTTCAACTCCCATAATTTCTCAGCCAGGCTGGGGAATTCTGGGAGTCGAAGTACACACATTTTAAATTTGCTGAGGTTGAAAAATGCAGATTTAGACAAGTTTAGTTGTTTGACAACTAAATTAGCAGGTATTTGAAAACTGAGCTTTTTCAATAAAAACATCCCAATTGTGGATTTTGTTTCCAAGAAGTAAGTTTGTTTTTTTCCTTGCACTCCAGGAAACACAGATCACAACCATCAAACATTAGAAAGCAAAACAAACCTTTCAATGCTGGTATTAAATGTTATTACATTGTCATTTTTTCATTTCATGGTATGTTTTAATTGATATTATCTCAGTACCTACAGTGATTAGGGTATTACCAGTGAGACCAGTTTCAAGTTCTCACTTGGCGATGGAGGGCACTGGGGAGATTCTGAGCCACACACTTCATGGGGTTGTTGCTTCAAGGTTAGGAGTCCCATAGAAGCTATCTCAAGCTCTCAGAAAAAAGTAGGCTATTTAGTGGTAAAGGTTTATGATTTCATACAGCAAATATTGGTTTAATGCCAGAGACTTGTGACCTGATATTGCAAAGACTGGTTCAGCTCACAGAGACCTGGGATTTGGTAGAACAAACAGAGGCTTCGTTTGTAGGCATTTGTGATTTTACACTCAAGCACTGGTTTAACTTACCAAAAGTTGCGTTTTCATTCAACTAAAACCCATTTAACAGGGACAAGCTTTTGATATCATAGGAAACAGCAGGTTATTCTTTTCATTTTGAAGTGCCGTTTCAGGCTCAGTTAGCTTTGGTGGGAGAGACCAGAAGACCCACAACTGGTTTAATGAGTTGATTGTAGACTGATTGTGGTAGAGGAGCAACAATAAAGTTTGCACACTGGGCTATATGTGCATGTCACAAAAACAGCCACCTTGACATAACATTCTTTTTTTAAAAAAAATTGAAACGTAATAATGCTTTCTCACACTAAAATAAATGAAAATGACTGATGGATACCAGAATCCTTCCTGCTTTGACAAATACAGTTTGGAAAAATAAGTAAGCAGTTAAAATATACTGATATATTTGTTGGGGAATAAAAGTAATATTTTTCATTTGCCAGTACAATATTCTAATAAATGGAGATGATATAATTATCTGTTGAAGGGCTCCGCCACTTAGAACACCCCCACCCACCATAAGATCAGAAAAGTGATTGTAATGAAATGCCATCCTATTAAACCAGATGCTTGCTTTCAGTCTCATCAGCTTTACTTACTGACCTACTTTTTTCTCTCTCATTTTAAGCCCTGCAGAGCAGATGCCATGGCCCTGATTCATTCATGCTGTGTAATTTGATCGAGGGTATGTCAAAATGTGATTTGCACTTCCGATACAGGATTTGCTAATGGCATTTGTTGTATCACAGTGACAACATCAGATCCTGGAAATCCCAGTCATATAATTGATATATTTGGGGGGAGGGGGGGAATTCATTTGCTTGTAACTGCTTATGATATATCCAACTCATTGAGGTTTTGCTGGGGGTTCCCAGAGCCTGGTAACCTCTTGGCCCTTCTCAGGTTTTGCAGCCACTACTTCCACTGGCAGCTGATGGCTCTTGTGATTAGCCCCTGAGTTAGGCTGTCTATAATAGCAGTCCAAGTATCTCTCTCTCCCTCCCACTCTTAGTTCCACTGATTTTCCCAGTTGTGCATCCTATCAGTTAAGCACATCCATCACTACAAAAAATGTTCAGTTCCAACATGATTATATTTCATCTTAAACCCCATAATAATGGTCTACATTATAAGGTTTTTGTAAAAATCACTTAAATCAAAGGTACAGCCTATGGCCCAGAGGAAGACAATGTGATATCTTCAAAAAAAAATTATGTTACAATTCATGTAATCCATTGCCACCGGCTCTGCTGGTTGGATCTGCTTGGGATTGAAATCTAAACTTTCTGGAATACAGCAATTTGTGTTCTCCTTCAGAGGCTGCCTTATTTTTTGCTGTGCCTCGTGTGTCCAAAATGTTTAACTAAACTAAATTTTAATGGGCCAGAAGAGGAGAATATACTTAAAATACTGGAGTAATTATATAACCAATATTTCATAAACCTAATGTAATTTACATCAAATTTGTTTTTTCTCTTGGGCATATTGTTTTATTCTAGCCCTGCCAATAATTTCAAATGCAATTTCTGACATGCTGTTTTAGGACTAAGTTGATTCCCACCTTGACTTAACAATTTATGCAACCCCCCCACCCAAAAAAACCCCTTTATGTACTAAAGAAATGTGCACAAAAGACATAACTAAACCAAAAGTAAAAAAAAAAAAGATTGCTCATGCTTATGCTCACTGCTTTAAAGAGGAAAGTTAGGCTTAAACCACTTCCTCTGAAATCAGGTAATTAAAAATAACTTAGTGTTGGTTACATCATACAGCACAGATCATTCCAGTGATTTAATCAGGAATACTACTATAGTGATTTATAGAGTGCTTGTCCATGGGATTTCACATAGCAGGCACAAAAAATACAAATCGTATCAGCTTTTCCCAATCTGGTATTAGATGCTGGTTCCCATAATTCCACTTAGCAGATGGCTGGACATTGAAATCCAACACATCTGGAAGATACCTAATTGGGAAACGCTGACGTTAACAGTACAGTAATACTTCATCCTCGGTCCTAAAAATATGCATACCATAGATAAGAGACAACTCAGTCTCATTTCCTGGTTAGATTACAGCACTGTTACCATTTCATTCACTTTGAAAGATCGGAACATCTTTCTAACCATCTACTGCATCGCAACTGGAGAATTCTGGAAGTTGGTGTCCATCCATCTCAAAGTGGCCAAGATTAAAAAACATTGATCTACTGCAAGACCATCAAAATCACTTTTACTATTTCTCAGGTATCCTGGATTGCACAAACATTGCCCTTTAATAACACTTCACTAAACAGAGTTGCTAAAAATAAATTTTCTCAGCTAGAAAGAAACACACATTTTAATGTGGTATGTAAAAAGTATGTTTTTTTTAAAAAAAGAATACTATAGAATTTTAAAATAGGGAATTGAATGGTTAGTCTTTTCCATATCAAATAGCCAGTGCTTCAGTCTAGTGACAGAGCCAAATGTAGAAAAAAAGCAGTTACATGTCATGTAACTTGGATGTACAGTTACATTGGAATCTCATTGGTTCCATTAAGATGGTTTGGTAAACACTTGCTGTGGGGTTCAGTTAACATACACACAAACACACATGGTTCTTTCACCTGTATGCAATCAATGCTTAAAGTTCCTCCTTTCTCTTTGCAACCTCCTGTTTTTCAGAGAACACCTGTTTGGATGGAATGGCACTTTTGTTGAACTGTATAATTTGGGAGGTGGCTGCTGAAATAATTGAAGATTATTGCCTCCCTGCGGTAAGGAGATTCTACTAGATACCAATACTTTCCATAGTTGGAAGGAAGCCAAGCTTTCTCTTCATTGATTTTTTTATTTTATTTTATTTATATGCCGCCCTTCTCCGGAGACTCAGGGCGGCTTACACTGCGTTAAGCAACAGCCTTCATACT
>JANHZT010005330.1:32307-46839 GCA_032468215.1 Stegonotus admiraltiensis
GAATTAAACAGAACCTGCACTTTTCTTTTTAATACATGGGACAGAGGTTTAGCTGATGTGATCATTCATAATGTATACTGTCGTTGTGTGTGCTATTCCCATGCGGCTTGTCTGGGCTTAGAAGATAAGCATGGATGGGCCTGGTCGTTCTTGGATGAAAGGCCACCAGGAAAGTTCACTTCCATACTTAAGAAAACAGTATAATTAAGTCCATATTGTCACCAGGATTGAAGTTTAAACTTGAGGATATCTTCAACCTTACTGCCTTAAAAGCAGGAATGGGACTGAATAAAAACAGAATCCTTTATTGGTCAAGTGCAATTAGACGCACAAAGAATTTGTCTCTGGTGCATAATCTCTTAGTGTACATGCAAAACAACAAAGTAATAATACTCAGAATAACAAAATAATACTCATAATAATTATAGCAATAAGGGAAGATAGTGGAACAGATGAGAAGGATAATAGTAGTACAGCCATACTATATGGGCAAACCTATACAGATAAATAGGTTTCTTGGACTGTGGTCCAGTTGGTTCCAAAACACTGGCTTATGTGGTGTCATATTGATTTCTGTGCATTAGAAATAAATGATAGCTCCATGTTTAATCAAAGCAGTCAGGGGTATAAATTTGTGGTTTCTATTCTACTTGAATTTATTCTCCTTGGATTTTTCTACAGATGAAGATGGGAGAGTTCATTTGGTAGTAAATCTTTTAATGAAGAGTTTAATCCTTTTGTCATTGGGGAACTCACTATGGAAATTCAGTTGCTTCTGTCAGTGGTAAAGATGGAGATATTTTGGAATGGGATTGAAAGAAAGATGATCATTCTTTGTTATAGAATAGTCTTCCTCAATCTGGTGGTATCCATGTATATAGAGCTACACCTGTTGACACCTCTGGTGAATTGTGCTAGCTGGGGAGTCAAAGTTGTTCCCCAACATATCTGGAGGGTATCAGGCTGGGAAAAGTTGCTGTAAAGTATGAGATCACAGCAGATACAGACACATTGAAAACATAGCGAGAGTAGCTCTAATATTCATCTCAATCTCCATGCTTCCCTCAGTATAGAGCAAATGCTGGCGTCCAATCCTGGCAAGACCCCGATCAGCCTGCTACAAGAGTATGGGACACGCATAGGCAAAACACCCGTCTATGACTTACTGAAAGCTGAAGGACAAGCACATCAGCCCAACTTCACCTTTCGTGTCACAGTTGGTGACATCAGCTGCACCGGTTAGTTGCGGTAAAGAATAAGTATACTGATGAACCAGTTTACCTTATTTTTCATTGGTCTTTGTGAGACTAGGCCGAAGCCGCCATACCTAAATATGAAAAGTAGGTACTTAATTAAACAGAGTAGACAAAAACAAGGAATCTTACCTAAAAAATTCTTAGGTGAAGTAATTAAGAAGGAACTTAGTCATTAAGGAAACCTAGGAAAAAAATGTCACCTGAATCGGACAAAAGAAATTGGGCCTGAGCACATGGAAAATTCCTTCCCAAATCCTACTAACAGCTACCAGATTTGTGAATTAACAAAGCAAGGTGTCAATTGTCCAACTAGTGAACCCAAATCAAGGAAACACTGTCGGAAGCTTTGAATTCCCAAAAGTAAAACTTTATTGGATACACCATATTGGTACTGAAGAAACAAAACCAGCTAATTAAACAATAGCTTCCCCATTTCCCCACCCCTGGGTGATCACATTGTCCAGTTATGAGATGTCCGTTTGTTATGGGAACAGTCCATCTCTTTCTCCAGCACCTGCAGTGGTGACCTTGATGGTTTCCATGCTCTCACAATCTCTGCATGCATTCTCATCATTCCATTTCCCCCTTCCCACCCCCCAGTTCATTGGCAAGTTGAGACGCATTAAATTTTGAAAGAGGCAAAGCTGTTTAATCTTAACACAAGGACTTTGGAGGATTTAAAGGAGTCCTGAAGCTTTTACTCTTTGAGTTATCTTTGGATCCAGACTTCTGCCCCTCTGGCTAGTGGTGCCAGCCTAGTTGAGAAGGTGTGAGTAACTGTGGATGTTATGTGCATGTGAGATAGAGCAAATATATATATATATATTGTAACCAGTAAAAATGTGCTAATTTTGCCTTAAATTGTGCCCCAATTCACAATATCATTTAGACTTAGGTATAATTCTTAAAAAAACATCTGCAATAATAGATCCCCCAGGTCCTCCCTGTAAAAATACAAATGTCCCCTGATGGTTACTGGTGGATTTTTGTAGTCCAGAACTGGTATCTCTACACCATAGCCCAGTGACTCTCCAACTTCTTGATCCTTTGACCCCCTGAATTGTTCAGTGAGTATGTGCAACTTCCCTCTGAATAAAACTAATGATTTAATTGATGTTAGGATAGGATAAAGAATAAATAGATTGCTTGTAATAAAATGAGCGTTTAATAAAATATACATTTTTAATGTATCTATCACAGCAGCTTTTAAACTTTGTTGTATTGCAATTGCACAGTGTGCTAGGCAAAATGAGAAAGGAGGCCCAGAATGAGTTTTAATGCTCCTACTTTGTCTGTACAAGTCTATTCAGGTTTTTTTTAAAGTATGACCTCCCCAAAGTTATTTGCAATCTTCCTTGGGGTGGGTGGGGATGTCCTGAGCCGCAGTTTGGGAATCCCTCCTGTAACCTGCTTAACTCCTCGCTACTAAAGCTATGTAGGGCTGGGCCAGGCCTATGGAAAATTTCAGGGATCCCCATGTATGCCCCCTAGATTTCTACCACGTGGCAGGAAATAATAAATGTTTCACTCTTAGAAGTTCTTATTCTGACTTTGGCTTGGTATTGGCATCTCTTTCCTCCCTATTTTCAGGCCAAGGACCTAGCAAAAAAGCTGCCAAACATAAGGCGGCAGAAGTAGCACTCAGGCTCTTGAAGGGAGGAAACATGTTAGAGCCGACACCGCTGGATGAAGCCAGGTGAGGGACTTACCTGCTTGGGATAGTTCTAGAGATCCCAGATGCTGTTTAAGAATTATCAGGGCATCCTCTATCTCTAGTACTGTTTATATTTTGTTCATCTCAAAAATTTAAATTTGTGTCCAGTTTGGATAAAGATGGGGATTTTCTTACTATTGGTGATGATGGGCAGGTAAATAAGCCCCTGATATTCTAATATTTGGGGTATATTTGAGCAAGCTACCAAAGACCAAAGACTGCAGAGTTTTAAAGGGCTTAAACCAGTGGTTCTCAATCTTCGTAATGCCGCGACCCTTTAATACAGTTCCTCATGTTGTGGTGACCCCCAACCATAAAATTATTCCTAAGACTATTGCAAATATGTGTTTTCTGATGGTCTTAGGCGACCCCTGTGAAAGGGTCGTTCGACCCCCAAAGGGGTCCCGACCTACAGGTTGAGAACCACTGGCTTAAATGATCTCTGTGTTTTCTATGCCCCGCAGATGAGCAAGCCTCTAGGTTGGTTGTTTTGCCACAGCATTACAATTCTACTGGCAATGCCATATTTCCACTGGTATTCTGCATTTATTTATTATTGAAAGAGAACTAGTTCTATTTTGACAAATCGGTAACCAAGTGCTGGAATTAGGCAAGGCTGCAATATATTTGTTGTGCTGTTGAAAACATGAAACATCATTTGAAAACATTTGTTTTAAATCTGCACTCTGAACTTTTTACACGTATGTTTCTTCACTTTGCATCACAATACTTGAGGCTTTTACTGGGCCGAAGTGTGAAATATTGTTGATCAAGCTCTACTGCAAGTCACATTGAGATTTCATTTTTTTCATGATGTTATACTGTGTGCTACTGAATGAACACTGAGTTTATTCAGCACATGGATCTACGGGCTGCTTTTTGCACTACCAGTCGGCTGAATTAACTACTGAACTAACTCAATTTCTCGGTTCACGCAATACACTGAACCATAAACGAATAGAATGGCTGGGTTCACACAACACATTGAACCAGACACCAGATAGAAACCTTTGTCTCAGCAGGTTGTATAAATCCGTTATTATGGGATTAGAGTAGTTTAACGGGCAGACATTAAGCAATAAAAGGAACCTTGGGTAGAGGAAATATTCTGGAAAGACAAAAGTAATCAAGTAGATTCTGCAATTCAAGTTTGGCAATCTCTGACTTCATTTCAAAAGCTTTCCCCACTGTATGGATTTCTGCTACTGAACGTGCTTTAATGTTTTCACCTTGTATTTTCAAGCTCTCTTTCTCTAGAGCCCTTGGCTCTGACCACTGCTCCAGTGGCTGTGCCTGTTCCCATCCTACCAGCAGCCTCTCCAAGGTAATGGGATAATTACTGAAGCTAAAACACAAAGGGTGAGCTGCCCAATAGCTTTAAACACTTCCTGTTTCCCTAAAGCCCATTACTGCTCTGCTAAAACAAGCTGGATTCTCTGAGTCTGTGTTCCTGGTGCTTGCTATTGCAGTTTTGCCCCTGTTGCTCTTCATAGATTCCCAACAGTCTTCCCCATCGTGTTTTTTAGATGATTTGGATTTCAGTTCTAGAATTCCAAGCTAAGCAAGGGTTTTCTGGAGCAGAGGTCCAGCTCACTTGGAAGCCTCTAGGTTGGGAAGGATTGGGCAGACATAGAGGATGCAGATACATGGAATGTACCCCGTTTTGTTTGCTACTCAATACTCTGAAATTAGTTATGCAGGTCTGGTTTGCTGTTGGAAATACCAGCAAGTGGTTCTTACCTGATTCACCTTATGTAAAACACACCTGTTTATTTTGAATGAATTTTCCCCTCCAACCTAGTGTCAGGGTTCCGACCAATGCCCTAACAAAAGCAGGAGCCTCAAGCCAGTTTACAAGAAAAAACCTGTTATTTATTAGGAGCACTATGTTGTCACGGACCTAGTGAAGCCAGCTCTGGCCCCACTCAATTCGTGCCTTGCCTCTGACCCTGCTTCCCCCTCTCCCCAAGGTGTGTCATCAATCACATTCTCCAACAATGCAACTTTGCGGGTCATAGAAGTCCCTCTCTCCGGCCATTACTGGTTTCTGTGGAGATGGCCTTGACTTTGGCCGGCTAGGATGTGTGTTGAATCTGAGGTGCAGATTCCTTGATGCAGCTGCGAGGCTTGATTCCCCATCCCCCTGCTTATGGCAACTCGGGAGCAGGTTAGGGAAGCTTCGTGAGTTGACACCTAGACTGATTGGCTTATGCTTTTCTTTGCAGTCAAAAGTAGATTCCAGGCAAAGCTTTTCTTTCTGAGAAAAGGCAGCTTCTGGAAAAAAAAATACTGTGCCTTTAATTAGCAGTGGGCAAGTGTGCATGGGGTATCTGAGTTAGCAACACTTTAGGGGAGAAGAATTTTTAATTTTGTGTAACCTTTTACTCAGAAGTTCTCCGCTGGACATAAAATCCCCAGTATCCCCACAACAATCTGAGTGCAATCCAGTTGGGGCCTTACAGGTAAGAGTTTTCTTGGCTGTAATATATTTGCAACCTCAGGTACTTTCTGCTGACAGCATTGATCAGCTTCCCTCAGTTTGGGTGCTGTTCCACTGCACTGAATACAATTTCCATAATACAGATTGGGAAAACACCAGGAAAGGGAAGGGAAAACTCACATGGATGCGGATTCTAGTATACAGGTAGTCCTCGACTTAGCAACACTTAGTGACCGTTCAAAGTTACAATGGCACTGAAAAAAGTGACTTACGACCATTGCAGCATCCCCATTGTCACGTGATTTATATTCGGGTGCTTGACGACTGACTTACTTTTATGACGGTTGCACTGTCTCAGGGTCACGTGACCATCTTTTGCCACTTTCTGACAAGCAAAGTCAATGGGGCAAGCCAGGTTCACTTCACAACCAGGTTACTAATTGAACAACTGCAGGGATTCCTTTAACAACCGTGGCAAGACAAGTTGTGAACTTCTCACTTAGCAACATAAATTTTGGGCTCAATTGTGGTCGTAGGTCGAGGACTACCTGTAGTTTCCTCTTTCAGCATCAGGCTTTGTAATAAAAACCACTGATCTATGCTGCATGCATGTAAGCTGCGTGTCTGACATTGATTCTCATTTGTAGCCTATTCTGTGAACCAGGCACTTCAGGCCCTCTCCTTCCTTTTGCTTCATCTTTTGCTTAGACAAGAACACCTGACCTAATTTCAGTGCTCTCAAGGCCCTGATTTTTAAAAATGAGACATTAGCCAACATTTAGAGAGCAGGAATAGGGAATCAACAACGTAGTCACATCCATCTGATCCTTTACAGTACTTCTCTAAGACTCTCAGTTGGTGGAGCAGTTTTGGAGGAAGGCCCAAGAACTATTGTAGGAAAACAACCTGTCAGTATGTATGGGTCTTTTGGGATTCTGCTTTTTAGTCAGAAGGAACATGGGCTTGCTGCAGCTCTGGAATAAAACCAGTCACATACAATGAAATCAGTCACATACCCCATCTTAAAAGGTCAATGGTAAATCAGTTTTCTCAGCCCTCATATTGTAAGTAAAATCCATTTACTGTGGCCCTAGCTTTCCAAGTTGTCTTGGTCCAACCTGTAGCAATAGCACTTAGGCTTATATACCGCTTCACAGTGCTTTTAGAGCCCTCTCTAAGCGGTTTACAGAGTCAGCCTATTGGCCCCACCAATCTAGGTGCTCAGTTTATCCACCTCAGAAGAATGGAAGGCTGAGTCAACCTTGAGCCGGTTAGATTTGAACTGCCGAACTGCTGGCAATCAGCAGCCAGCCGAAGTAGCCTGCAGCAATACTGCATTGTAATGACTGCGCCACCACGGCTCCTGGTGGTAATCATATTTGACCATAGCGAAGATCAGTTAATGCTGGCTTGAGTCTTCTCCCAGTTATCAGCCAAATGTATGCTAACTTAATGCAACCATTATATTGATGGTTGCATTATACTATATACTCTATATACTAGAGTTTCTAAATACAGTAACTTGTTTCTTTACAAATACCAAAAGAACAAAAGGGGCCAGACCTGCCACTCATATTAAGAATTCTGAGAGGAATGTTTTTTCTAATCTGCCCCTTTCCCCAGGAACTGGTGGTGCAGAAGGGTTGGAGACTCCCAGAATACACCGTCACTCAGGAATCCGGGCCGGCACACCGCAAGGAATTCACCATGACATGTCGTGTTGAAAGGTTTATTGAAATAGGTATATTATCATAAGATAGTCATTGTATAAAAGGGGCATAGCATCCTCCCTTCAGTGTGACTGCAGAGTCCCATGTCAAACTGTGGATCATATCGTGACCAGCTGTAAACTGAGGGCATATACTGGTCCAGTATCTTTTTTTATATATATAAACAATGCTGTGCTTCAATGGTTAGATGCCGTAGGCTGAATATAAAACCTTTTAACATTCATATTTTGGCATGTTTTTTTTAATCTAGGTGAAATCTTAATATATATTGCAAGTCCATGTATGATAAGTCGTACACTAAATAAATAACTATCATAAGATGTTAGCAAAGAATTTAAATCCACCTATGATTAATCTGTTTAGTTTTTAATTACATTTTATTGTGTAGCTGTTGTTGACTTGTTTCTACAGCAGTCCCACTGGGATTTTTAAAGGCTTTTTAAAAGAGTGGGAAACTTCCCAATAACAGGCTTAAAGTGAAAGGAGGAATGGTGCCTTTATAAAACAAGATGGGGGGGAATCAAAAGGCAATGCACAAAAGCACCCTTCACTCATGTACACCCAATTAAAGATGCAGGAATGTACAGTATAAGACTTTCCAAGGAGCTGGCTAAAGGCCTTAAAAAAACAAGTCTTTATAACCTATTGCTGTATTATTCAGCATTTGGGGTGAATCTAGTTTAGGATCAATATATCAATCTTGTTTTCAAATTGCCATTCCAACTTTTCTTTTCCCTCCAGGGAGTGGCACTTCCAAAAAACTAGCCAAACGCAACGCTGCAGCAAAGATGTTGGTTCGGATCCACAATGTTCCTCTGGATCCACGGGAGGGGAGTGAGGCTGAAATGGAAGAGGACCAGTTTTCTATTGTGAGTCTTGATGTGACAATTTGTGGGTTGCCATTTCCTTCTCCAGTGGATCACGTTTTGTCAGAACTCTCTGCTATGACCTGTCCGTCTTGGGTGGCCCTGCATGGCATAGCTCATAGCTTCATTGAGCTATGCAAGCCCTTCACCATGACAAGGCAGTAATCCAAGGTGGGAGAACCACTCATGGATAGGTCCAAATAGATATTTTATTGTTGATCACTATATTACAAGAATCTCACCAGACGATTTGCCTTCCCTTGGGAAATTGCAGATGTTGACCTGAGGGTTTGACCTCAGATGTTTCGCCTCCCAACAGACTCTAAATTGGAATGTCTCTTTACTTCCCCTAGAAGGGCTCCCTCCCCTTCAGCTGGTGGTTCTGCCACATTTTGGCATATAGCATTGAGACATGCTCGTTACAGCTTCTACTGTTTTAGTCTGGACTCAATAGTTGTACCTTTTGAGTGGCCTGCAAGGGCAGCCTTCATGTAAGGCAGATTGCAATAGCCCACCTGTGGGTGACTAGGGCTCCGCCAGCAGGAGGTCCTTGTCAAGGTTCCAAGTAACACCTCCAACCGAATAAGACTCCAAGGCCAGCAGTTCCTCAGTTCCATTTTATTAGAGATGTCATATTGGCACATCTGGAAAAATCTGAATCTGAAGCACCCTGGGTTTTCCCCACCCAAAGGAAAGTCAAAGTCCCTTCCCTGCACCCAAATGTCCATCACATGGTCCAACCAATCAGCCGTCCCAACTGGAGATGTTTCCTAGTCACACCTCTCCAGGTGCAGGCTGAACGTCCTTGACTCCCAGAGAAAAGAATGTTATTTTGACTATCTATCTATACCCACTCCATGCAACCCCCCTCCCAGTTTCCCACAGTAGGCCTATGCACTAAATGTGGCAGCCCTGAAGATCCAAAGAGAAAGATGGCCTCCAGGGCTGACAGTCCTGCTTGTCCAAAAATAGATGCAATGGGCACACAAGATGAACATGACTTGTACATCAGTTTCTGTCCCTAAAATACAATTTAGTGGCAATTTTGGAGGTTTCCTGTGAGCCAGAAACACCCCATGCATTGTTTTCAACAAATTGGGGAAACTAGTTGACCAGTATGATAGAAAACATAGCATAGGTGTCCTTTGAAAGTGCAACTGAGGACTGGTGGATTCTTCTCCTCTTCTCTTCTGACTCATGGTTAGGACAAGGCTAAAGATTCACCCTTCCATTTCCCAGGCTTTTGTGTATGCGCAGAAGTATTATATGGGCAGAAAGGAAGAGGAAGAAGGTAATGAAGTGCTATGCTGGGCAACTTTACGGCTTATATTTGAAAACCAGTTTACATCTTAATGGGATGGAGTAAATCTTTGGTCTTTGCCTTAAGTAGCAAAATATCTGGGGTGAATTCTGCTCAGTCATCCAATCTAAGAACAGAATATATACTCTTCTCCAGTTCGCCATCCATGGACTTCAAAGGTTTGGCATCGACATAAAAGTCATTGGAATCAGAAATATGGCCTGCATTTCCCAGAATGTGTTGGGGTCTGGGTTCAAAGAGTTGAACTCCAAGGGCAATTTTGCATTTCCCCTTGATGCTGTAAGATCCTTGTTCTCAGTTATATTGTCAAGATTTCTGTGTCTTGGGCATCTTGAATGTTAGAACTGTAATCTGCTAACTTAAGACAAGCAATTCCCACTCCCAGATCCTGCAGAGAGGTAGCTGCTGATTTTTAGATGAAGGGCTGGTAACACTACTGGGTTCTCTAGAAACTTAGTAAAGAACAAAGACAGAAAACTAAGGATAATTGTGTAATAGCAAAAGGAAGACTTACCAATGTATGCTGAAATCTGTGAAAGAAACAGAACCTCCGTGAACACTTTTTCCTACTTAGATTGCAGGAACTAAACTGGACGGGATGAAAAGTCGGGGATCCGGTTGCACCTGGGATTCCCTGCGCAACTCAGTGGGAGAGAAGATTCTTCATCTGAAAAACCACAGAATCTTCAGTACCGGGTTCTGCAACCTCTTGAAGGAACTCTCCGAAGAGCAGAGTTTTGATATCAGCTACCTTGATATTGGTAAGGAATGAGCTGGAGATTAGAGTTAATAAAGATTGTGTGAATTTTCTCCTCCCTCCTGTGCACTGCAGGCAGTCCTCATTTAGTGACTGCTTCATTTTGTGACCAGTTTTTACAATATTGATAAAAAAGTACCTTTACAACCAATCCTTGGATTTAGGACCTTTGCAGGTCTGTAAAATAAAGGAAAGCTGAAGTAAGATCATAAGCACAGGAGCGGTTTCATTTACCATCTGCTTCGCTTAATAGAATAGAATTCTTTATTGGCCATGTGTGATTTGACACACAAGGAATTTGTCTTTGGTGCATCACTGAGTTGCTGGTTCGAACAGTAGACACTCAATGAGGATGACCTTATTTATTTGTCCATTTACAAATGCAACTTTGTGTTTCCCAATTGCACAGTGAGTCCTTCAGGAGAAGGGTGGTATAGAAGTTAAATAAATAATAATAATAATAATAATAATAACTGGGTGGCTGAAAGCAAATGTGGCCAGGCAAGCTTAGAATTATCCTTTAAAGTCAGAGAGAACTTGGGTGAGCTTGGATCTACATGGATCACATCAATGTTTGGCTTCATGAAAGAGAAATATTGACTTGGAACACAAACCAGACAAGGTCAGGAATTTGGTACTGCAATGTTGGTCTGCTTTAATTTAGGTCTCTGTTTATTAGATGTAAAAGGGGAAAATATTGACGTGATCACCAAGTCAGGCAGATTTTTGTTTGTCTATTTTGACAAGTATGTCCTACTATCTTTTAGGAATGACAGCATTATACTCTGGTACAATGAACTTAAGCAGGCTGCTCCTGCTTGTTTTTTAAAGGGCAATGGTCATTGTACAATGCAGACTAGCTCTACAAGGATCATGTATTTGCTCTTGAGCAGGATGAAATTTTAAAATATCTAATTTAAATTCTAATTCAATAAGCAAAATTATATTACATTATACTAAACTAATGCATCATTTCTAAAAGTAGTTTCAAAACAAGAATGGAAATATGTACTTCAGTGCTACAGAAACACAGTTGACAAACCTATTCTGCCTGTTAAGGTAGGGTTTTCCCCAAACATTTAAGATTAGAAGAAGTAATAGAAATGGAAAAGAATCACTTTAGTGATTAGACATTTTGCTGTAATTGCACACGTCCTGGTGTTTCATTTGAGAATAGGTTTGCCTTCCCCAGATTTCTGGATGAGAATTACAAGTCTGAATATCTTGCAGCATGTCCATAGTAGTTAAGCCACCTGGAATTTGCAATTCATCTGTATCTAGAAGTCAACTTGTTCCCCATCCCTTCCTTAGGCCGCCTGGTGAGTACATGACTAGCAAAATTTTAACACTATTGTGTTAACACCACCGTGCTACAGTAATTCACCAGGTTTCCTGGTGAAGCTCTCAAAAGCAGGATCAGATGGTTGCCATTTAATTTGTTAGGCTGAGATAAATTGCCATTGACCTTACTAGATGAATCTATAAGTTCTTTTACTATCATAGCTATGTGCTAAGAAAATTTTCTGTCATCCTGTTACCTTGTTTTAATTGCCAGGTTTGTAGATGCTGTTTATCTGTTGCTCTGCTTCCATTTGAAGAATATTTTCATCTGAATTAAGAATAAACAGTATACAGTATATAGGTAGTCCTTGATCTTTGACTACAATTGAGCCCAAACTTTCCGTTGCTAAACAATCGGTTGTTAAGTGAGTTTTGCCCCATTTTACCTTTCTTGCCACAGTTGTTAAGTGAATCACTGCAGTTTAAGTTAGTAACACAGTTGTTAAGCGAATCTGGTTTCCCCATTGACTTTGCTTGTCAGAGGGTCACAAAAGGTGATCACATCATCCCGACATTGCAACTGTCATAAATATGAGCAAATTGCCAACTGTCCGAATTCTGATCATGTTACCATGGGGATGTTGCAATGGCCGTGTGAAAAATGATATTACTTTTTCCATTGCAGTTGTAATTTTGAACAGTCACTAAATGAATGATTGTAAATCAAGGACTACCTGTATGAGATCAGACGCAACAGGTTGCTGTTTTTCTGCTTTGAGTAACAGAATGGGTTTTTTTCCCCCCTCACAGATGAGACGAGCATAAGTGGCCTCTACCAGTGCTTGGTGGAGCTATCTACACAGCCAGCCACAGTATGTCACGGCTCAGCCAATTCCCGCCCTGCTGCCCGCGCTGATGCTGCCCACAATGCCCTTCAGTACCTCAAAATCATGGCTGGAGGCAAGTGAGAGGCATGTGTCCGGCAATGCTGCAGATCCATTGAGGAGGCCATTTTGTTTTCTTCTCATGAATCGACGTGACAGGAAGGCAATTTGATGGGGCTGCAAGAAAGGAGGAGGGTTGGAAGAGGTTGGCTGAACTGGAAGACTTTGAAAAAGTTGGCCAAAGTTGCAGCAGTGATGGGGTTTACGAAGCCTTGTTTCCTGAGGGGCAAGGACAACCCATCTGGAGGCTATCCTGCCTCTTTGCTCACTTGGGGTCACCTTTGTTGTTCTCCGGGACATAAGCACCGACTGATTTCTATCATGTTTGGGAGTTGCAATAAAAAAAATGGGATTTTTTAAAAAATAAAAAGTTGTCCTATTTTACCTCCAATTCTTAAAAGGAATCAGGCATGCACATACAAGAGAGTTGTACCTCCCTCACCACATTCCATAAGCCAGAATCTTTCAGACTGTTTGAGCTATTTGTGATCTCTGCTAGTTTAGATGCAGTCCTGCACACTTGAGGGTGAAAAGTTAGCAGCCCCTTGCCCACATGCTTTTCTCTCAGAAGGGAGCAGCTGAGGTTGTAAATCCCACAACTGACCAACAGACTTGCTCCAGGTGATTGAAGTCTAGCAACCTCTGGGAAGCCAATTTGCACCACTCAGGTATGGAAAGAAATTTTGAATTGTCCCTCAAGCCTCCCTCATGTCCGGAAAGCATTTTTCTTTTTCAAAATGGAGTTTCAAACAATTTCCTTTTACTTAATTTCTCTAGATTGTCTTCTGTCTCCTCAAACCAACACTCATTTTGTAGAAATGATTTCCTCCTATAATATATCGTGCATGTACCTGCAAGCAGTCCCAATCCAAGGAAAGAATTTGAACAGGTAACTGGTCCCGTAAACAGCAACTGAGTTTTTCTAGCTCAGCTGGAGTCAGATGATGTTGGGCTACATATCCCTTATTCTAGGAGCTGTATTATTCAGCTACTTTGGCCATATGTGGTATAGGATAGGATATTAATCTTTCAGTGTAATGAATTCTCTATGCACTGTGCAAAATCCATTTTGGGGAGAATCTGCATTTTGCAATGTTTTAAAGACTCGCTCCCAGACAGGCGTTGCCAATAATCCACCACCACTGTGACCAACAGATAATTTTTTTTAGCATTTTACAGAGGAAGAAGTCTTTGCATAAAAGCAGACTTCGCTTACATAGATATACTCACCTATGAAGGCACAGGTAATTATCACTGTAATTCTTTTTCCAAGTGTGCCATTCATTTTCCCCCTTAGAACTGAATACCATTCCCTAACAGAAAACACTGCAGATATTTTGAAGTACATCTCCCCTCATCCCTTGTTCAATGATCCTGAAGACCAAGACTAATAAGGGTTGTAGCTGAAGAGATCAATTGCAGAGAGAATTACCTGCTAATCTACATGACAAAAGGACTGCAGTATCCTTCAAGATGTAACAATGTTGTTTTATTATTGTTGACAACAAATAAAATACAGGTCCTTAACGGGTGGGCCACCCAGCTAAGGCTGAGTGACAAAACACAGAAATAAAGAAGCAGAAAATTAAGGTGTGGCTTCCATCCAGTTTGCCAGGATCCAGGGAGCAATTACTTTCGGTGTTTATTTCTGGATTGCTACTTCCAGCTTCATTTTTTCTTGCCAAAGCGTTGTGGGGCAGCCATACTCAGAAACTGAGGGGCCAGAGAATCCCAAGCCCGTGGTTTGATCCGGCTAGTGCTTCTCAAACTGTTGGTCCTGACTTCACGGCCAAACCTATAGAAAGGATCAGAAGCAGAGAGCAACACAGAATGCAGTGCCTGGAGGGACAAACTGGACCCTCTTTGGGGAAATCAGAGTAATATCCCCTCTGATACACCATCCTATCTCCAGCAGTAGCTGGTCAAATGACTCCCGAAAGCTCAGAAGCAATGAATTATGGGTACCATTTGCCTCTAGGACTTGACTCTGAAGTGAATTGGATTGCGGTTCAGGAAGTAATTAGTTCTTTTTAAAGGACAGAAAGGTGAAAAGATGAAAGGCATCCCTTGGAGTTATACATGAATAGGGATGCCAACAAATGGATCATTTATTCATTCATTTCTGAGTGCACTTCATAGTACATAAGAGCCTTGGTGGCGCAGTGGCTAAAATGCTATTAAAGTAAAGCCAGCTGCCTGCAATTACTGCAAGTTCAAATCTCA
>JANHZT010005330.1:78031-89988 GCA_032468215.1 Stegonotus admiraltiensis
ATTCTGGGAGTTGAAGTCCACAAGGTGTAAAAGAGCCAAGTTTGCCTACCCCTGGTCTAAGTGATATTGCTATTGTTGATGTTTTAAACACATATTTGGAGTTTGCTAAAAAGAGGCAGTCTGTTGAAGACAAGGGGCAGTAAACCTGACATGCTGTTAACTAGAGGTTCACATTTATGTTCCTAGAAGAAAAATAAAAACCTGGATTAATGGATGTAAAAACTTCACACGTGACTGGGAATTCTTTTTGCTAAGGAAATCTGAAAAAATCTCATTTTTTTTTTGGAGGAGAAGCTCTCATTAATGTGGAATGTTTAAACAAGAATTCTTCCTTTCCCATACAATTAAGAAATAAGTCACCATAAAATGTTCAGACAGCTGGAATTTTTCTACTAAAACATTGAGTTTTTTATTACATTTTACTTCATTTTCCTTCCAAGGAATGTATGTGTTAGTCTCAAAATAATTTGGTCAAATGGAAGACAGTTAAAAGAGAGAGATTATAAAAATACCAAGAGTTTATGCCTGTAAAATAGAATAAAATATTCTGTTGGTGTAAAGGATGTCTAGCCTGAAGAAGTACAGGAACTGTTTTTCTTAATTTGTATGATATTTGCTCAGATGTAAGTTAATACCTACTCTTAATATGCTGTATTTGGACATGTCTACACTTTTGTGGCTATACTCTTTGTAACCCCAAGCCAGAATTCAAAGAAGTCTGCATCAGTTTTATATGCTAAAAAGGATTTTACAGTGGGTTTGGCTGAATAGCTCCTCTACTACTGCCATATATCAGCCTCCATGGATGGGAATTTAGGGGTTTGTAATTCCAACATGTCTGGAAAGCTCCAGGTTGGGGAAGGCTGCCATACACCAAGTTGCTTTTGAACTCATCAGGGAATTTCACAAGCAATTTTATTGTATTTGGCATGGGAATACAATTCAAGAGGGGGAAAAAAACCCACTGTGAGCTTTAGCAGTTTTGGATCTAGTAGTACTTCAAGTCTGTAAATTGTGCAAGCGGTGATGGCAAAGGGGACTAAGCCTGACTTCTGAAAAATGATACAACAACCTAAAACATTTTTACAAGATGAAGTTTCTTTAAAGCGGTGTTTTCTCAATCTTGGACTCTTTTAAAAATTGTGTGGATTTCAACTCCCAGAATAATATCCCAACCTGCCATGCTTTCAAGACTGGAACGATCGAAAAAATGTTTTTGAAATCTGCAATGCATCTTGGTGCATACATCTCTCTCATTCGATTCTTTAAAAGGAGCCATCTTGTGAACAACGAAATAGAATCAGGAGCTCACCATTTTAGCTTCAGAGTGTCCTGGAAGGCCTGATGGTGAAATTGAGCCACTGCTGATAATCGGGGGACCAGGAATACCAGGAATGTTTGGCACCATAGGCATCGGCCTTGCCAGCTATATATTAGAGGAGGAGGAGGAAAAAGAAGCATCTCAGGTTTTCTTTTTTTACTTAGAACACACCAAAAAGGAAAAAAAAAAGCCTCACAAAAATCTCACCATTGGTGTTTGCATGAAACCCCCAAATTTTCACTTTCTCTGAACCATTCCATTTGGCTACAACAGCCAAATCCTCTTTTTTTTTTTTAATGATTGTCCCAAATATCCTTATTTGATTTTAGGTATCCATGTGCAACTTCTCAACAGTCGCCTAAAAACTGTAACATAATGCTAGCCCTCAAACAATTCGTATCTTGAAATTGGGGATTGTTGACAATCTGCTGATCATAAGGAAGATTATGGCTCCAGATAACTAGGCCCACAGAATTGTTTTAGAACAAAGGCATTTGGAGAGCAATCAGGCTAAAACGATTAAACCGTTAGTCTTGAATTAGAGGGGACGGAAGACAACACTGAGCAATATTCAAGGCTATTGTCATCTTTCAGATAACATATTTTTATCATATATTGTGGAAGGGACAAAAATAAATCAGAAACAAAGTGCAGATGCCTGAAATTTTTAGAGGGAGGGCAGACTCAGAATTACATTTTTATCATAAGGAGGAAAACTTCTGACCAATTTGTTATCCTCTGTAAGGTTCTTTGCAATTTCCCCCCTCATTTTATGATATTGTTCACTTTCAGAACAATTGGAGAAGGAAGATGCTGGGTAAACTAAGTAGAATTCATAAGAGTATTACTGATGCATCCTGGAGAAAAGGCAGTCATTTGCAAACTCCCCACTAGGTACATAGAGAGACGTCTTCTGCTGTCCTAACAAATTAGCCTTTCCAATTTATTGGAGTCGACCTATTTCCAGTGTGGCAGAAACTTTCTAAACACTTAAAAGTCAGTGAAAATTTACAGCACAAAGGAGCAAACACTTGATTTGCATGCAACATCAGAAATAATACAAGATGCACCAGAAGGTACTCATGTTTGTCAAATCCATATGCAGAAATAAAAGCTAAATAACCATTTCATGCCCCGAAGAGGCCAGGGAGGGAGTTTTTCCTGGCTTGGAAAAGCCGACATGTTCTCTGCAAGCTTGAATGGTTTCAAGCACAAAGCTAGCTAATCAGAAAGCCTGCCATTCCCAGCCCCAGAACCAACAGGGCCAGCCATCTGTTCATACAAGGATTCAGCCTGAGCCTTCCTGACCAATGACTTGGTTGGCAGGCACGGCTACCCTCACACGCAGTGGCTCTCACCACCCCTATGTCCTCTACTCCAACATAGGCTTATCTCATGCAGAGAAGTAGAGGGAGATGTCAATTTTTGCAAATTAAAGTGCCCCATATGCTCTGCAAAGGGAAAAAGCTGTCCCTTCCTTTATCAAAATCAGCCATGCTGGAAGCTTTCATTACCGATATGACAGAAGGCATCTGAACGGGTGGGCCAGGAAGGACCGGCATAGTCTGTCCATTCACAAGGTGCATGACAAGTGGTACAGAACTGGTAGGAGACCTGGAAAAGATTTTAAGCAAAAAGAAAACGCGTCAAACAAACTTCAGTCCATTTGGCAGAGAAGCGAACTCTCTCTCCAGCAAATCCTGGTTGCATGTGATTCTCTTTGATTCATGGAACCCATCCCTTCTCCAAATTCTCCATGGTGCTCTAACCAATGGACAGCAAACTATTTTCTTAATCTAATTTTTTAACTGCTAACTAAATTGACAGAGTAAACATGGATCGCAAAGCCACAGTTGGTTCTAAACCAATACAGTACTTCTCATTCAGCAACCCAGTCACTAAGCGAAGTGGTTGCTAAGCAAAACTTCATGATTTTATGATCTTACTTCAATTTTCTTTTTCTTTACAGACCTGTAAAGGTTGTAAATATAAGGACGGGTCACCAAGTTCCTTTTTCATCCCCATCACGAATATGAGCGGTTCCTAAATGTGGCAGTCGCTAAGCAAGGACCACTTGTAACTAAAGCCAGCTTCTTCTCCCAATTAATCTCAAAATCTAACTGATGAAACCATATCCCAGGGCATGTTTCCTTCCCTCGTGACTATTTTTGGATAATTATATATTCCTCTTCCATACTCCATAAAATTTGATACCAGAACACTTCAGGAGAAAATTCTACCTGATAAAATGCTCAATTTTAGGACTGAATTTTGGATGCTTTCTCTTCCCTTAAAGTTTCTATTTACCCGAGCTGTCTGTTGGAAGGTGGTGCCTGGGTGATGACTGAGGTTGGAGAAGGAAGAGTTGGATGTAGGGGGTCATATCCCAAGTGCAGTGGCAGAGATCCAGGACGTACAATAGTTGGTGTAGGCGTAGAAATGATAATAGGTTTTGAAGTGCTCTCCTAAGAGAAATGCAGACAGTCAATGCCAGATTCCCACCACCACCCTCCTTGTGTAATGCTATTAATTTTTGCTTTATTATTTTATTGATTACCTAATTACATTATTTATCATATTACTAATTATTATTGATGGAAACATAGAAACTGAGCATGAAAAACAACAACAACAACAGCCCTCTTTCTTAAGGCAGACCAAATAACACCCTGCTAACTCCAAATATCCGATAGGGCTGAGGTCTATAAATATCACATGAATGTAGTTTCAAAAATCCCAATTTTATCAAAAGGCAAAAGTCCACATCTTCTCAAGCCAGGAATCTACAACACTCAGTTTCATCATGATCAGAATAATTATTACAATGATTGTTTGATTTAAGAAATGAGTCGAACAGATTTATTAATTTATAGCATTTAGTAGTGTTGCACCCAAAAATAGGGTGGGATTTAATGTACCTCACAAAGTAGTGCAATAGTACGGAAAAATGGATTAATGTGATCTGCAGGCATATTGGTAGATGATAATAGGCAATTGGAACTCTGAGGGAAATATAAGAGCTATTTGGAATTTCAAAAAGATGTTCATTAAAATTCAAATCCAATCCCAGTGCTTTTCTCTAGGAGCAAGAACTTCAAGAGCAGGAATAAGCCACGTGCCCATAAATTTCATTTCATTCTTCTGAGCTCTTTCCTGCTTTATGATTTCGTTGAGATCCATAGCTAGGAGCGTGGAGTTGCCAGCAGACATGAAGCCAAGAAAGGACTGCATAGAGAAAGACACTGGGGTGGTGATAATTTAAATTATTTCAGCAGTTTTCATGCATCTGTCCCTGGCATGGAACTGCCAGTTCTTACACCCGGCATGTCCAAAGAATCAGAAAATGGGTAGCAAGTCCAGCAGTAAACTCGTATTTGTAGGATTAAACCAAGTAATCTTCAATACTTCTGCATCTCTTGCCTCTATGTTACTATTATCATAAATAATAAAAGAGCTAATTTTGCTTTTGTTTTTATACAGAGGGCATCTTTTTCAGAACGAGCAAGAGCCATTAAAAGCAAATTAAAATAATGCAGGTAGTTCTCGACTTACAGAAGTTCATTTCGTGACCGTTCGAAGTTACAATGGCACTGAAAAAAGCAACTTATGACCGTTTTTGACACGACCGTCGCAGCATCCCCATGGTCATGTGATTTACAATCCTTGACAACTGGTTCATATTTATGACGGTTGCAATGTCCCAGGGTCATGTGATTTCCCCTTTTGTGACCTTCTGGCAAACAAAAATCAATGGGAAAGCCAGATTCACTTAACAATGGTTTTACTAATTTAACAACTGCGGCAATTCACTTAAGAAACGCGGCAGGAAAAATCATGCAATGGGCCAAAATTCACTTTCTCGAATGTCTCACTTAGCAACATAAATTTTGGGCTCAGCTATGGTCATAACTCGAGGACTACCTTTCCTGAAAGCTCACCTTCTCCTTAGGCTGTGGTGACTGTGGGCTCCCTACTGGGCTGTCTGGAGGAGAAGAATCCACTTCGACAGGCTCTTCCTCTTTGATTTTGACATCCGGGGTAGAGGGAAGAGACATATCTAGAGGACCAGAACACTGTGGAAACACAAAATATATATTTTAGCACATAGTGCCCAAAGCTACTGCGATGTGTTTGCAGGTTTCTGCATGCCCACCATCCATGAACGTGGCTAGAAACGTGCTCATGGCACTACCCATGCTCATGGCACTTCTAACAGCAATAGCAGTAGCACTTAGACTTATATACTGCTTCACAGTTCTTTACAGCCCTCTCTTAAGGGGGTTTACAGAGTCAGCCTATTGCCCCCAACAATCTGGGTCCTCATTTTACCCACCTCAGAAGGATGGAAGGCTGAGTCAACCTTGAGCCTGGTGAGATTTGAACTGCCAAACTGCAGGCAGCTGGCAGTCAGCAGAAGCAGCCTGCAGTACTGCACTCTTACCACTGCGCCATCACGGCTCAGTTATCCTGGTTTTCTGACACTAATATGGCTTTTTGGTCCAGAAAAGCTGGAGATCCAGAAATACTAAAGACTGCAGGATCCAATCTGAATCGGTCACCGGGACCAAAGGTTTATTTTTCCAGGCTTTCGGGATCGTGCTGGAGCCCATCATCAGGGAACTTCTCTCTCTCTCTCCAGAATACATGCGCTGGGCTTTTCTAGGCGTTGTATTTATTAAAGACTGCCATTGAGAATGCTCTTACGGTGGGGTCCCTGGGCTGAAACAGTGCAGCGCAGATTATGCAAACAGCAGTTTGCCCCCACCAAGGACACCTGCTACTCTTCTTCGCATGAACGTCAGGTTAGATGTCTGTCTTAAATTGCTCAGACCCTAAAACCTTATTAAACCAGAAAGGCAGCATTCTGGACATAACACTATACAGGCAACCCTTTTTTTCTTGTAAAACTTTGCGAATATAAAAATAAAGCTGGACGGCCTGCAGGTCACAACCCCCCTACCTCCCACTCATTCATAGAAGTGCTGGAATCCGCTATATAAGTCACTTTTGAATTACTGCTTGATTTATCAAAAGCCAACAAGAGAGCAATGTAAGTTATTACAAACCTATGACCAGGCCATTGTAATAAAACCCAACCATATGCCTGAGCCTGGCAGCTTGCCAGCACACCTATTTTCATTTCAACAGCTCAGCATGGCCTTTTCCAATTTTTGTGAACAACAGCCTGCTATGCTCGTAGTTCTCTAGGTCGTAGTACAGCAGGAAGAAATGGCACCATGCACAGCAAAGCAGAAAGAGAAATAGCACATTAAGTAATCTTGAAGCAATCAAAAGCGGCCTAATACCTCCTCAAGGCCTTTGATGGAGTTTGCTAAGGTGATAAAAGAAGGAATAATGAGCTGCTGGGAGGGGAAAAGGCCAGTCAGCACGAAAAAGCTACTTTTCAGTGTATTCAAGGCAGAAAATTGCTTTTAGTGGCTACCAAAGAAAACCAATAGGGGCAACCAGGGTAACGATTAATTACCATGTTTCCCCGAAAATAAGACCCTGCTTTATATTTTTTTGAACCTTGAAATAAGCGCTTGGCCTTATTGCCCTGTGCTCAAAAGCCCGATTGGGCTTATTATCAGGGGATGTCTTATTTTGGGGGAAACAAAATAAGACATCCCCTGTTCTTTGTTTAGCAATCCGCTACTTGCCACCTCTTTGGTCTTCTGCTGGCTATTTCTTGTGCATAATTGTCAGTTAAATGTTTCTTTAGAATCCTCTTCTATGCTGTAATACACACCGTTAGGTGCAAGAAATCAGGAACCAGGGTTGTTCAAATCAGTAGAAATTTATTCCACGCCATCTCTAAACAAGAATCTGAACTACTAACGGTCAAAGCAAATTGGCAGTAGATAAGAGTCAACGGAATTCAAGGAGGGCTGGATTTAGATCTCTTGTGGGCGTGATGGGACTCCAGACTAATGAAATGCTTAACCCCTCCCTCTGGCTCAGCCTGGTCATCGTCTACACAAACTGTCATATTACATGCTGAATGTCAGACTTTGCCATCTCCTGGTTGTTTCTCCTTTAGCTTCTTATTTGTTTAACACAGGCCCAGTATATTCCAGTTCAATCCTCTCTAACCAGGTACCCCCTAGAGCAGGGGTCATTAACTCCCAGTCTGTGGACCAGTACTGATCCATGGCATGCCAGCAACTGGGCCGCACGAACAAACAAAGCCCCATCTGTGGGATGCAAAACTTGTCCGCCTCCAGTCTGTGGAAAATCCTTTCTCCATGGAACTGGTCCTTGGTGCCCAAAGGATTGGGGGCCACTGCTCTAGAGATATTGGGGCTATAAATAATTTTGGCTAGTAATTCTGGGAGATACACTCCTAATATAACCAGAGGCAATCATCTTAGAGAAAAATTGTAACTTTAAGTGTTTTCCCACTATTAAAGGGGAGCCTTTCCCTAAGGCTGGTAGATAATGCCTTTTAACTTTCTGAAAAACTGATAGATTCCAAGCATTCAGATTTTGATGGTTTGCATGCAAAACACATGTTCTACCACTGAACTTTCCCATTTGCTTTACTAATCCTGTAACTGAAAAATTTCTGTAGGAATAAAAGAAAATGGCCATCACCGTGGATGATGACACCCAAGTGGGTGTCCAAAATACTGAAGCTCAATGTCAGTTATTAACATTAATTACCTTAAGAACCAGGCTAATACATTTGTAAGTAATTACAAGCTTCTTAATTTCTAGTCACTCCTGAGAAAACATGAATGTCATATCTTAAAAGTAGAGCATGAATCTAGTCTCATATGAGAGTTAGCAATAGGAGGGTCACACATTTATCCCCTCTTGAAGGATGATCCCTCAGTTCTGCTCATCTACCAACTTAATGAGGTAATTTGAAACTAAGTTTCAAGAACTGGAGCATCTCCAGTTAAAAGAACTGGAGCATCTCCAATTTTTTTAAAGCTGTTAAATTGCTCACTTTAAAGAAGTGGAGCTTCCAAAGCATCCAGAATTCCCAGTCAGCATTTTTAGGCTGAGGATATGCAGAAAACATAATTAGGGAATCATTCAGAAGACGAATCATTGCTGAAAACATCCACCAGGAAGCATCAAGTTCTCTGTGAGAAACAGCAGGTATCCGACACAGCTGACCTGGCTACTACCTTTCAGAAGAAACTACTTTATTGGGTTGCTGTAAGATAAAATGGAGGTGCCATCCATCCTTTTCATATGGCATACAGACTAAAAACAAGGACTGGGCCTGCAGCAGGGTTTAAAAAAGAGGTTTCAGCACTGATGAGTGAATGAATATGGAGCTTCTCCATATGACTCGCCTTGACCCAGGAGATGAGTCACCCATCCGTCTGGAAATACCCCAATCTTTTTCAACTATAAAGATCATCAACATCTCTTAGCTGGAACTACCCAGAAGAAGAAGCAACACCCTCCCTCCCCTATCAATTTACATACATCCGCAAAGTAAAACTACCACCAGCAACTGGACTCGATTTAGCCAAGCGTTTAAAGTATCCCATGAATGTGGCGGGCAAAATCCGCCAAGTTTTCTAAATAGGAAACCAGCTGGAATTAACAATCCAGGCAGCTCTATTCTTGGAGGAGTAATTCCTTCAGCCCGCACGAAACTAGCCAGGCTTGGAACTGCTGCAGGCTCTTGCAGAAGGTTAGAAATATTAAGGCTGAGTCATATATTTTAACTAGGAGGAAGGGGAGACAAACTCCACCAAATTAAGAGTCGCAGTGGTAGCTATTTTAAAAAGTCTGTCCATAGGACCATGGGTGGTCTAAACACATAAAGTGTTTGGCTATAAAACAAAACTTCAAATTAAAAGCTAAAATTAAGATTCCAGGCTGCGGCACAATTTTTAAAAGACAAGGAACCCAGACAGACATAAAGGCATGGCTCAGTGGGAACAGCAAGGCAGCAATTTAGCAGGCAAGATAAGGATTTCATTAAGAGACCTGTGGCGGTTTATTTATATTAAAAAGCATAATGTGAGACATAAAGAGATCAAGGGTTGCTTAGTGTCTTGTTCTGGCTGGCCTAATCCTATTTTAAATTCTTATTTAATAAATAATTCAATTTGAATGCTCCCTGTTTTAAGCTTTATTAGAGAAAGAGGGAGGGAAAGTGCAAACTCACGCAAACAGTGTTCGGATACCTCTTCCAAGAGCAGAATAAAATACAGATGATTTAATAAAGAAAAATATGAAAAATAAAATATAGATATATGTGTTCTAAACCAAGCATCTCCTTCCAATGCTTTGGGAAAAACTCTCATTTTAAAATATGAATTCATGAAATCTGTTTTTCAATATTTCTTTCATTAGTGTACTAACAGTGGGTTCTATAAAATCTGACTTTAGCTTTGGCTGGGATACAAAGCAGCACTGAGACAATACAATTTTTTCCTCTCCTTTAGATCTCATCTTAAATCAAACAAATGCCTAAGATGGAGTGTTATAGCAGGTGGCAGCATCCAGCAGATCTTGGATGATCTTCAGAAAGCAAAACAGATTAGTACCTCATTTATGTTAATCTGGAGGCCACCAGAAAATCCCAGAGCTCTAAAGTTGATTAGGAACTTGGAACAATATCCCAGAAAATGACCATGGCATACTGTTACAAAACAAAACAAAACAAAACAAAACAAAACAAAACAAAACAAAACAAAACAAAACAAAACAAAACAAAAAACAAATACACACGTATCTAGCTAGTGACTTCAATAAATGACTACGTAACTACAATAGATGGCATAGCCATCTAGTAACTATGGTAAACTCAAGTGAGCTTTTCACATATAGCTAATTCTCAGGTTACAACGATTGGGAAAGTGATGTGGTCATAAAGAATAATTATCAGATGACTATATCACTTAGCAAGGACAAGCCGGACAGTCCTGGTTGCTGTCAAAGGTTGTAACCCCATTGTAACCACGACATGTGGGTCATTAAGTGGGAGATGATGACCCTGAGGATTGTTAAGCAAAGATTTCATGTGACTGTGATTTGCGACTTTCCCTGCTGGCTTCCCCATTGACCTAGCTAGTGGGAAGCTAGCAGGAAAGGACACAAATGTTGTTCAGGTGACTGTGGGTTACTGCAACTGTCATAAGTACACGCCAATTGCCAAGTGCCCAAATTGTGATCACATGACTCTGGGGCGTTGTGACAGCCAGAACTTTGAATATTGATCGTAAATATCATTCATTCAACTTTAAAGGGTTGCTGAATGAATGGTCAGTAAGCAACGACTACCGTACATTGTTAGTAATACTAATTATACATATTACTGTTAGCCAACATAATTGATCAAGGCCCCCACCAGAGAAAGAGAGAGATTGAAAATTCCGACCTCATGGAAAACTCTGACAGGATTGTCCTGCCTAGAGATCCATGTTTGAGTTTGTGGTATTTTGGAAAAGTTTTGAATAAGTACAGAATACCAATGCCACTCTATGAAGCCTTTCTTGGATTATTTGTTTATTTCTTGATTTCTCAAATGTATATAGTTGCCCATCTCAGAAATGTGACTGAGCTGTGTACACCAAAAGCAAAATAATAAAAACACATCTTAAAATAACCCTACGAATAAGGAACACATATGTAACATGGGAGACAGTTTAAAAACCCAGACAAAAAGAGAGACATCTTGCAAGCTCCTGATCCTAAGGGATCCCCAGGCCTGCTGGAAAAAGACACATATTGAGATATCTCTGGAAGGCCAAAAGGGTTGAGGCTATTCTCACCTCAGGAGAGATGATGTTCCAAAGGACTGGCACTATGTCAGAAAGGGCTCCTCTCCTGGTCGTGTCAGATGGAACTTCTCAGCAGACATGCCCTTCCCGCCTGACCTGATGGGGTGCGTAGATAGGACTTGGAAGAAGTGGTCCCTCAAATATCCTGATCCTATGCCATGTAGGGCTTTAAAGCAGGGGTTCCCAACTCCCAGGTTGCGGCCCACCACTGGGCTGTGACCTATTCACAACTGGGCCACACGAACAGTGGGCCGGTGGGCAAGCGTGCAACTCAACCTGCACAAGCGGTGGAGGAGGGTGCATGTGCACGCATGCGTGCAGGAACTGGGCCACGCCTGCATGGCCCAGTTCCCCTTTCCCCACCGCCGGACTACCAAGCCGCAAAGGTTGGGGACTGCTGCTTTAAAGGACAAAACCAGTGCCTTGCATTGAACCTGGAAGCAAAGTGGCAACGTAGCTCGTGGTGCAAAACGAGGTGCAACACGTTTCGCTTTAGGGATGCCTATAGCTACCTACCCCATAGACCAAGGGTCCCCAACGCCCAAGCTGTGGCTCAGTACTGGGCTGTGGCCTGTCCGGAACTGGGTCTTTGTGAGTGCGCGCAAAGCTCCATTTGTGCGCTTGCTTGTGTGGAACCATCATCCCCTCTCCTCCCCACCCGCTTGTCCGCATAGCTGGAAAGGTTGGGGACCATGTCATAGATCAGTGATGGCTAACCTTTTTGCCATTGTGTGCCAGGAGAGGGGGAGGCGGGGGATGGTCGTGCGTGCACGTGCCCATGCACATGCACGTGCATCCCCCCCCCCGCTCCTGGCACATGATGGCCTGGTAGGCCCGTTTTTTTTTCTTACCTGGTTCCAGATCCTCTCTATTTATCTGGGAAA
>JANHZT010005333.1:17914-36007 GCA_032468215.1 Stegonotus admiraltiensis
ACAGAACAGAACAGAATAGAATTCTTTATTGGCCAAGTGTGATTGGACACACAAGGAATTTGTCTTTGGTGCATACGTTCTCAGTGTACACAAGGAGAATAAAATACATTCATCAAGAATCAAAAGATACAACACTTAGTGACGGTCAAGGTTACTAATAAGCTATCAAATCGTACTAGGAAACAAATAAAAACAATATAAATTGAAAGATACAAGCAACGTGGTTATAGTAATACGTGGGAAGAGATAGATACTAGTAAGGAAGAGAAGAATAATAGTAATACAGTCTTAGTAAATTATTCGACAGTGTTGTGGGAATTAGTTGCTAAGCAGAGTGATGGCATTCGGGAAAAAACTGCCCTTATGTCTAGTTGTTCTGCTGTGCAGTGCTCTATAGTGTCGTTTTGAGGCTAGAAGTTGAAACAATTTATATCCAGGATGTGAGGGGTCTGTAGATATTCTAAACAGACCTCTTTTTGACTTGTTAAAAACATCTCAACCGAAAAGGATCCTGGCCACCCCAACTTTTTAGCTCTAAACATAACAGATATAATAGTGGCATGAATCCCATAATTGGTACATAGCAACTGAAAATTAATGTTCAAAAGTAAAAGAAGCAATAGGGGGAAAGGGGTTATACCACATGTATCTTGACGTCTGTTAGAGGTAAATCTGCCAAGCATAATCCTTCTAGGAAATTCTTGTAATTTTCTCCTTCAGGGACTGAAGGAGGATCAGCAATCATTGATTTGATACTAATAAGAAGGGAATATTTAGTCAAGAAAGTGGAAGAAACAAGGGATACTGAGGAAAGTGACTGTGTAATCCTAGAGTCATGAATTTTAAGAGAAACTAAAGAAAGTAGTTGAAAGTATATTTTGGATTTAAAGAGTGAATTTTAAAAAAAAAGATAGTAATGGCAATAAGGTTCCATGGCAGGAGAAGCTAACGGGAAAAGGAGTTTGAAGTGAGTTACCTGCTCCTAAAAGTAAGATCCTAAAACCATTAAGGCAAACAATTCCAATAAGGGAAAATGGAGGATAACAGAAGCAGCTTAGGTGGCTGTATAAAAAGCTTAATGAATATCTGAAAATAAAAACTGCATACATGCATAGTAGAAGAGGTGCAAGTCATCCAGAATCAGTACATATAGATAACCTGACCTAGGACAGATATTATTAAGAAAGTTAAAGCTAAATATAAACAGAAATGTTCGAGAATGTTAAGAATCTTGACTTGATCTGCTCCTATAAGAAAATATGTGTTCTATCCGGCAAATATTGAAATTCATAGAAAATGATCAGGTAATGTCTATTTGCTTTGAATTAGTTTAAATATTCAAGATGAAATACTGTACTCTCATCCTAGGACGTTGAAGGAAGTTCCTAATGAGGTGGCCCAAATTTTACACAGGGTCTTTGAGAAATCCTAGTTAATTATTAACTACCACATGACTGTAGAAGGCAATGTTGTTCCTCTATTCAAAAAGGCAAAGAAGAAGGGAGAACTACAGACCACTTTAAAGCAGATAATAAAAAAAATATTGCTCTATACGTACCTTAAAATAACGTGATAATTACCAAAGTCAACATGGATTTTGTCAAGAACAAATCCTGCTAGTTTAATCCAAAAAAAAAAAAATGAGATAAAGTAACTGCCTTAGAGTGGGAACGCTGCAGATTTCAGCTAAGCATTTGGCAAAGTAAACCATAATATGTGAACAGGATGGTATGACAATGAGATAGAAACACAGCTGCTCAAAAACATATTTAAATGTTGTTCAGTTGTATTTTATTATCAAACTAGAATGAGGTACCGTGAGTTACCACAAAGGTCAGACTTTAGCCTGTCACTCATCAACATTTTTATTAAATACTTGAACAGAAAAGCAAAGAGAATGAACATTGAATCTTAAAATATGAAAAAGATAATCTGCTAGAAGTGAGAAACACTAAAGAATCATAACATTTTACTACTTTGGTGTAGTGATTAAGGTAGAAAACAGAGGACTATGGGTTCTAGTCCTGTCTTAGACATGAAAAACTACCTGGGTGACAATGGGGCAGTCAATCTCTCTCAGCCCAACTCACCTCCCAGGTTTCTGGTTGAGGGGAAAATAGGAGGAAGGATCATTAATATGTTCTGTGCCTCGAGTAGTGCAGGAAAAAAAGGCAGGATAAAAAAATCTAAAAAATATATTAGGGAAAATGATTTAAAAAGAATGGAATTTAACAGCTAAAAATCAAATTCTTCATTTAAACATAAATTAATCATATACCTTTAGTTTGGGAAATACCTGCCCGTGATAATGCTGGTGAAAAAGATATTATGGTTGATTGTGAATACAAAAAATGTAAATGCATTTTTAGGAAGCATCAATAGAAATATTGCTTCTAATTCATTAGAAGTAATAGATCCAATTTACTGTACGTTAATTGCAGTGGTGGTTTGCCCCTGGTTTGGACCGGTTTGCATGAACCAGTAGTAAAACAGGTGGGAGGCCCCGCCCACCACCCCAGATGTCGTCATCAGTGATCTACGCATGCGTAGAAGCGAGGCATGCACGATCCCGTTGCGAACTGGTAGTAAAGTAGAACCTACCCCTGGTTAATTGACTTGGTATCTCTATCTATGTAGTTCTGAATACTGCATTTAGGATTTAAACAAACTGGGACAGGTTCATTGAAGGGCACAGATGATTAATAACCAAGTCCTGTGAAGTATAGCCTGAAGGAAGAAAAGGCTGAGGAGGGAGATTGAAAGCAGTCTTCTAGCATCAGAAATAATGTTACTTTTCTTACCATAAGGAGTAAATTTAGTGCAGGGGTTGGCAACTATGGCCCCTTTATTCCTGTGGGCTTCAACTCCCAGAATTTCTGAGCCAGCATGGTTGATTCAGGAATTCTTGGAGTTTAAGTCCACAAGTCATAAAGGGGCTATAGTTGCCCATCCCGAGACAATGGACCAGAATAGTGATGGCCTCCCTTTCACTGAATATGTACAAATAGTGATTGAAAAGCCCTGAATCTGGGATGCTTTAATTTGCTTTCTTGCAATGAGTCCCAAAGATGGGACTTGATGAGTGCCCCTTGCAACTCTATGATAGCAGTAGCAATAGCACTTAGATTTACCATATATACTGCTTCACAGTGCTTTACAGCCCTCTCTAAGTGGTTTACAGAGTCAGCATATTGGCCCCAACAGTCTGGGTTCTCATTTTACTGACCTCGGAAGGATGGAAGGCTGAATCAACCTTGTATGATTATTCATTGTTGAAATGGCCCTTGAATCCACTGTTGGCTCATTCCAGTGCCAGGAAATGGAAACCAAAACATACTTTAACAGGAATAAGATGCATATAAGTCTTTGCTATTCCTGTCCTATGAATTGTCATTGCACAGTGACATTTCATATGAGCAGAAAAATGTTTTAAAATAACAAACCTTTTAATATATGTTCTGACAACAAACTACTTTTCTTTAGTATCTTTTTTCAACTGACAGAATTTGCTTAGGTTCTTACTAAATATAGGAGTGTAGTATTTATTAACATGCATTCAAAGTAAGATTTTTGCCACATAATTGTCAAGTTTACTTTTACTTTTTCTGTGTTGGAAGAAAGCAAAACCTCAAATTCGTTGATCATTTTTAGAAAATAAAAAGAACCTCAAGCTAAATAATTATCCTTCTGTCTCAGAGTATTAAAAAATCTCATTTCTGTGTCTGCATCATTCTTGGATACTTATTTTCCAGCAGTTTTTCTGTGCTTTCTGATCCTTTTGTGAGATTTAAGGGCCTGTTAATTGGTCTCCCCCACCGAAAGAGTAGAGATGCACATACACAGATCCGGTGCCTTTGTTTTGTTAATTGACAACTAATACTACAGTCCAAAGCAGCAATTTCCTAAGAGTTGTTTCAAGTAAAAAATAAAACAAGATAAAATGTACTTGGAAGTCTATCTTCCATCTAAAACTTCCCATGAGCTTTGTGGGCATCCCAGTGGTTTGGGAGGTAAACTAATGGGTTCATACAAAGATAGCTTTTCTCAAAGTTGGAGAGTTTCGCTCCAGCATAAAAATACACACTTCAGAATTCCTGTAGCAATTGTTGAGATTTAAAACATTTAAAAATACGAATTTAAGATAATTCATGAGACATTTATCATCCAAGGGAAAAACTGCCCTTTGGTCTTTACCCATCTGTTGACTTTCAAGTTCAGTGGCACTCAATACAAAATAGGATGTTGAAATACCACAAGCAGTTCAATCTTGTGCCCTTTGTGCAACCTGAGCGATTTCATGGTGAGGAAATCATGGGGTCTCCTAGAGGTACGTAAGCTATCTGGATTGGCTTCTTTAGCAAAACAGAGTATTTGAAACATCTATTGATCAGAGCAAATGCCTGAAAGAGTGTGCATGTGAGAGCAGAAGCTGCAGCCGCCCAGGTCTGCCAAACTGCCTTGAATCAAGCAATTCAGCTGCGTTTTTGTCTTTTTTACAAAGCCCTTATACAAACCATTTCTGCTGACCAAATGCATCCATTTCCGTGTTTGCCAGTGGTAGATAGCAAGCTTGTCCTTTTCAAAGGCTTAGTTCAAAAAAAGGGAGATAGAGGAGAGATTTTCATTCCAGGCTGTAACACTGTGTATACAGACCATGAGACAGCTCTGACACACATAATAGAGCTTGTTTTTCAGCAAGGCATCACAGAATCGGGCTATCTGGGTCCATAACAGCTTGCAATCATTTTTAAAGCGTTTATCAAGATCCCACAATTTTTTTTTAAAAAAAAATTGCCTTAAAAAAAATCCTGCTGCCTTAATCAACGAAAGATCTGATCTATAAATACATTCAGAGTGACAGTATCATATTAAAAAGTTTGCATGTTAAACAGATGGACTAATCATACATCAATAAACTAGGAGAAACTGATTGCAGCTCCCACTGTATTCTCGTTTCATTGAAGTTCATTTCCATTCCTTAAATAAAACAGAAACCTTCCCCCAAACCAGTTCTTTAGCTTTAATAGCACTGAAGCACGAAAAATCTACTCAATTTCTTCAACCTTCCTTCCCAGCATTCACAAACTATGATACTAAATGTTGGTTTTCTACCATGTCAACGCAGAAAACGCATTAGGAAAAAAGACGTTAAACAAGATAACAAAAGGGGAAAAACCTTCCTGCCCAAATAAACATAGGGGGAAAATCATCTCCTATCGACGAGAAAGGGTCAGCATAGTCCATATACCTGTTGTAATTCCAGGTGAATTATCTAGCAAATTCAGTCCAATTCACGTGAAAGCATTGTTAATGCCCCTTGGCCAGGTATGGAATGTATTCAGGTCTTTTGAACTGCCAGCACTCAGATGCCCAGGTACGTCTATGCTGCCATGATCTAATACTGAGGAAGTGGTGGAGCTCAGCATAGCCAAAGATGCCTACATAATTCTGCTGCCAGGGTAGCTACCCCATAGGCCTCCAGCAGCTGCAGCTGAAACACTCGGCTCTCTCTCTCTCTTTCTATGCAGCACCCAACAAACCTCCAGTTGTCACCATCTACTAGCTCTTCAGGTCACAACTATTTTTTGCCTCCTTACATTAGTCAACCATACTGTTGTGTAAAACTGAAAAGGTTATTGACATGCTCTTTCACTCTTTCTGTTATAAATCCACGGTTTTATCTACCAGTGAAATTTGGTTCAGTCATTCAGCCTGCTACAGTTGCCAGCTATCAACTACTACAGTCAGGCTCTCTTTGATGCTTAAGGACATAAGCAGTGCCCTGCTGGATCAGACCCTGGACCATCTTTTCTAACAGTCTATTCTCAGGGTGGTCAATCAGCTGTACAAAGAAGTCCACTAGTCTCCCAGCATATGGCTTTCAGAGGCAGTCACAGGACCACAAAGGCTAATAGCAACTGATCCTCATGATTTCCAAGAATTGGTCGAACCCTTTTGTGAAACCAGCCAAGCTGGTAGCCATCACATCTCATGATAATGAAATTAAATTCCAAAGTTTGTTCATTGTATGTGTTGTATATATTTAAAAAATCCTTTTGTCTGTCCTGATTTTTTTTCATTATTCAATTTCACTGGATCACCTCTGGTTTTAGTGTTTTGAGAAATGGAAAATAGCTTCTTCTTGTCCACTTTATCCCCATCATGCATAATTTTATACACCTCAATCATGCCCTCTCTTGTTCACATACTTTCTAGATTAAAAAACCTGATCGTTACCATCTTTCTTCATAGGGAAGCTGTTCCAGCCCCTTGATCATCTTACTTGTCCTTCTCTGAAACTTCCCTAGTTCCCCTAAATCCTTTTTGAGGTGCAGTAATCAGACATATGTGCAATAGTCCAGCTGTGTTGAATTTATATTTTTTATATTTAAGATGAAGCAGCATGCTCGGTTCCATAGTTGGGTAGACCAGGTTGCCCTGATAGACCGGTCTCACCAGAAAAAAAAAACACTTAGTCCAGCTGTGGTTGCCCCACTAATTTACATAAGGGTATTATGATATTTAAAGGATGACACAGGGATGACTATGGCAGATCTGAAGGACATGACTGAATGGCTGATGACAACAGTGATTATGATATTGGCATCTCTATTTCCAATATTGTTTCTTATTATCACTAATATTCTGTTATCACTTTTTACGGTAGATGCACATTGTGTCAACAGCTTCATTGAACTGTTTACCATTGTTCTAATATCTCTTTCCTCATCAGTCTCTGCTAGCTTTGATCCCATCAGTTTGTGTTAGTAGTTAGAACTTTTGGTACCAATGTGCTTCACTTTATATTTGTTCATGTTTAATGGTATTTGGCTGACACCCACTCCCTTAATGTGCAGAGATACCTTTGGTGCTCTTTGCAATGTCTTATTATTTTTACTACTCTGAACAATGTAGTGTCATCAGTAAACTTTGCTGATTCATTCATTACAGCAGATTCCATATAATGTATAAATTACAAAGCACCAATCCTAAAACAGAATCCTGGGGGACCCCACTAGCTACGTCCCTCTACTGTGAGAAATATATTTACTCCTACTCTTTGTTTTCTATTCATTAGCTATTTGCTTATCCACAAGAGGACCTGTCCATTTAGTCCATGCTTATTAAACTTACTGAGAAGTCTTCGATAAGGCACTGCTTTAAAAATCTAAGTGGATGATATCTACTAGCTTGTCCTTACCAGGGGTGGGTTCTACTTACCTTTACTACCAGTTTGCAACGGGGCTGCACACGTGTGCAGAAGCTTCTTGATGACGTCCAGGTCAGTGGCTGGAGCTTCCCACCGGTTTTACTACCGGTTCTTGTGAACTGGTTCAAACCGGGGGCAACCCACCACTGGTCCTTACCCAAGTTTATTAACACCTTCAAAAAAACTCTAGTAACAGCCTAAAAATTCTAACATTCTTCTATGACCTTGAGGAAGTTCTTTTGAACAGACATTTGTTGCAGACATTTTAAACTATTCAATCTTCAAAAAACTGCTTGGAATCTGGAATGATTCAGCAGCATATAACTTAAATATTAAATCCCAATATGGGATTTTTTAAAAAGAAAAAAATAATCACACATAAACTGACCTTCAACTAATTGATACAAATGGTCACAGCCTGTGTTTTCTATCTCAGATAGCCAGTACTTTCTAATAATGGCAAGGTAGACAGCTATCATTCTTATGCACTAGCGACATCCATCAGATAAAATGATTAAATCTACATCAGTTGCTAAAAGCAAAAGAAATAAAGTCACTGTAACAGAAACCTGCCATAAAAGTGCAATGTCTCTTGCATGATAAAAGAGTCCCTGAGCTCTGTGTAGAATTTGTTTTTGATAAATGGGAAGCAATGCCAAGATGTTTATCTAGCAGTAGCAGACTATTATCCTGTGCCAATATTCCATTCCACTAACATCATCTGTTAAATTCTATTATCTGTTACTGATTCTCATTTTGGACCCAATTGCTTTTGGCTAAAATTCCAAGAACATTTATATGGAAATAAGTACCATCTGAATCAGGTCAGTTCCACATAGCAGTACTCCCACTCCCCGGTCCATTCAAACACTTTTGAAACTGGCTATGTGGTTGTTTTCCTTGTTTTAAGCCTCAGAACCCACAAACCAGGCGGAGAAAAAAGCACAGTGCTCTCTGTCCAGCTGGTATTTTGAGACAGCAAATAATAACACTGATTAGTGCCCCACTCCAAACCACTGTAGGTTCTGGAACAAAATCCTCTTGACCCCCTCCCTCCAGTCCAGAATGGAGGAAAAAATAGATTGCTATCATTCTATCCTTTCCAATCACAGAAGAATTGCTTTGCCAGCAGAAGCAGGAGCAAAAGAGGAGGACAAACAAAAAGATATCTTGTCACTTTTATCCTACTACTTTTCCCTGGGCTTCTGTGCAAGGAGGAAGAACTACCATGATATATAGAGTCAAAACAGGCCAGATCAGTCTTTACGTTTTAAAGCTGAATCAGCAGAACAGGTGGGCATTTGCTGGGTCACATGGGGAAAAAAAACCTGAACAACTACTATGAAGAATGACATGCAAAGCCATCAAGCCATTTTTCTCCTTTAAAGACCTGTGAACTGAATGCTGAAGTCTAAGGAATAAGGAGTTTGGGAACTCCTGCCAATGGGGAAGTATTTACAAATACAAACACTGGTGCCTGTTCTATGCATTAATCCATAAAAATGATTTGTTTGTGCAAACATCCATTATGATTTAAATCTCACTTGTCCAAATCCCCAGGCCTTGCGAAAGCAGCAATAAACAAGCTCTGGAACTGTTTGATACAGGTTTATCCAAGCCTGAGGCCTGGCACAAATGAGTACGTAGCAGTCTGTTGCAAAGTCAGCACTGGGAGCTACCACCTCCCAGCACTCCATACAGGCAGTGCCACACACCCTGGTTCCACCCACGTAACCAGTATCCAGTGTCGGCGTTCAGTTCCGCATTAGCAGTCCACCATCCGGTGCTCAGGCCTCCGGCCTCTGTCTGGCCTCCGCCCACTTTGCCTGCATGCTGTTGCATCTGGTGCTGACCAGCTGGGTTCCAGGAAGCCACCAATCAGCTGTGCGGGGGAGAATGCCTCCATAGCCTCTCTTGCTGCTGCGGCTGGAGTCGACGCTGTCCCAGTCAGGCTCCTCGTCACTGCCTGGCCATCGCTGCACTATGCGGCTGTTCCTGCCACTGCTGCTATTTCTGCTCCCCCCCCCCATCTCCTCCAGTTATGGCAAGCTGGTCGGGGCTTGACATTAATTTTGAATGCAAACTCAGCTATTGTGGCCTGCTTACTAACCAATATTATATCTGTCTTATTGCTAGGTGTGAATTCGGCCTGAATTGCTGCCAAATACCATGAAGACCTTCTAAAGGAAATAACTCAACAGCGGTTGTGCTCTCATAACTTATAACCCTATTGTTCATTTAACTAGAATTTATTCAATTAACCCAACAAATCATGACACACTAAATAAGAAATAAATACTCTGACTAAAATTGCAAGCATCCTGGACAATAAAGTGTTGGCTAATTTGTCCAATGAGTTGTGCAGACACAGTCATTGATTTGGCCATAAGGCAATGCTTAGGAAGAGTAGCATATGGCTTTGCTCAGGCAACACATTACACAGAATTGTATTTAAATTAAGCACGACACACAAATCCAAAACGTATTTAGTAGAAAATATATCTTGATTCTTCAAATAGGTCAATTGAAAATTTGTCATTTTACTAAATGTCATACGCCATACAATAATGCAATATAAAAAATACAATGCCATACTATGTACAGCAGTTTAAACAACAATCGAATGTAGACATATCTTCAACTAAACCCTTTTTCCCAAACTGTGGAAGGCATTTCTTGAGTTCTCTGCCCATCTCCAATTAAATAGTACTTTTAAAACTACTTCTCTCTGCCACCATTTTTGTCCATTACCAAAAATATTTCGTCCAATAATTTTGCAATACAGGCATAGAGGTACTGTACTTCGGTAAATGGGGGGAAAGAATTTAAAAAAAAGAAAATAAATCAAAACTGTCAGAAGATAAAATGCAGAGTTCCTGCAATAGCCAGATACAGGCAAGAAGATGTTTATGGATAAAACTATTTTATGCATTCTTTCATTTCTGAGATCCACTTTGCTATTCTGGTCCCCAAAATTTGATGGAGCGGAGTCCTATCTGTCTGTTCATGTTTCCTTTATGTTACAGCAGTATGTGAAAGATGCACATATATTTAACTTACAAAGCAATTGTAGGCACATAAAATTATTTCACTTTTTTCCCTGTTATAAAAACGTATGAACTGTAAAGAATAACAGTGCAGGGAGAGGTTTGGGTTGTTTTGTTTTCTAAAACATAAACCTCCATAAAAGGAAACAATAACAACAAAAAATTACGGTGCAAATTACTACATAATTTTTAGGAAAAACCAATTGGTATCTAAATTGAAAGAATATTGGCAAAAAGTGATCCTAATAATGTTTACTACTTACAGATATGAGAGACAGAGAATGAAGCAGCAGCGCCTTTCCTATTTAGTGTAGTAAATCAGTGTGCTCACTATTAAGAGAAAAAGAAAGAGAAACATTGTTCCATTACCAAGTGCACAGAAGGCATGAATATAAATACGAATTACTAGTCAGTATGCAATATATTGCTAGGAAACAGTTTTATCTAGGCACAGGACTGTGAGTGAATGTATGTCTGTATATATGTGTGTGTATATATATGTGTGTCCACATACATATTCACATGTGAATATATTCACATATTCACATGTGAATACTGTATACTCACATACCACATTCCTAGATCTGGGGTGTCAAATTGGTTGCCCATGGGCCAAATGCATCACGTGTCGGCTACGCCCACCCCAGCTCCGCAAAGGGGGAAAACATAATGATACATCACATGACGGCAACGTGATGCCGCAAGTTTGACACCTGTGTCCTAGATCATATAATTTATTTTTGTGTACCATTCAAATAGCCTTCTTTAGAAATACGTCTATAAACATGAAACAGAAACAAACTAAGCAGACGTGTGGAAAATACCAAGATAAGGAAGAGGAAATTAAAAAGATATAATTGGGACAAGAATACTGTCATACAGAGCTGTTAAGAACAACCCTGTGTTGATTCTGCAGTGATGCCTAATTACCAACAGTTTGAAGCTAGAGAGAAATTAAAGCTCAACAGGGTTCTAACTTTGATTCTTCCTTTATTCCGTATGTTCTTCTAGCTTGTTTTTAGAAAAAGTTACGCTGTAACACAGAATGTAACTAATGCATCAAGAAAGAAAAAGATCTGCATACTTTCTCCAAACTCCTGGAAACAACACAACCCAATACAGTAAATGGTTGTGTTTGCATGGTATAGTGTTGCATGGCACAATACACTACAAATTAGTGACCAGACTTTAGCCTAACATGTGCAAACACAACCCAAATTATTAGATTAAGATGCTTCATGTCGTATGAAAACATAAAATGTATTAAGCTGGCTATGGATAAGCATTCCATGTAAATTCTCGATATGTTTTAAAGGTTTCTTTTTAAATTTTAATAGTATTTCTATAAAAAGAAAGGGTTAAGATTCAAGGTTTTAATTCCTTATCCCCAAAGTTGCTGTTTTCTAATAGAGAAAAATTGCAGTCAGGAAATACAATTTTCACTAGGATTATAATGTAGAGAAAATAATAAAATGGCTTTTTTATGTCTTACGGTCATGATCCATAGCTCCAATAATATTTAAAAAAACACAATTAAACAAACCATGTCCATATGTGAGTTCAGATGAGCTAAACCACATTTTCATTAAGCCCCAAATAGGGGCTGAAGCAGAAAGTTTTCACCACAGCCTAAAATCATGATATATTTTATACTAGTTTACCTTAACTACAGTCCAGAGAAATTTACCATTGGTTAACTCTCCTCTTTCAATTTCTGGAGACAGAGCTTCCACAAGTACATTTACTTTGGGAATAATGTGAAGCAGGAATAAAAATACACAGGAAAGTGAAAGCTAACTCTAGGCTTTGCAAATGATAACTTTGATTATGACTGAATCTGCCTGTCTGCACACGTGTGCATTCTGTAAAAAAACAAACAAACAAAAACTTCTGCAAAGATGGTTGCAGAAAATTTGCATGGTTGCTAAAAAGATGCAACTCCTCTTCTTATATACAATGCATGTTTTCTTTCTTTCCAGAATAAACCAACAGGTTTTAATGAACAAACTGCATAAAGACCTTGTCAAACAGAACTGGAAACCACTCCAGACTGCTTTCCTAGTTCTGGTTCAGGTAGAAAGTGATGACCAGTTTTATACATCTTGATGGACCACAGTTCTGTCAAAATAAAACCTGAAGGTGAAGCTCAATTTAAGAGGGGGAAAAACTCAATTTCAATCTTCCAAATTGACTGGGGCTGTGCTCTAATTTTTCTCCTTATCTTTAATAGCTAACTAGCATTATTTCAGAAAGGAGAAGAAAGAACCAGAAAGGAAAGTGACAAAGGAGCAATTAGCAGGCAATACATCACTAAAGCCGGCCGTGCCATGCTCAACTGTGAGCCATTGGCAGAAGCCCTAAAGAAGTGGTTGTGTGTGAATCATTGCTGAAAAGAATTACTCCTAAGTAAGATCTGGAGAAGAATCTTGCCCCGCAGAGATGGCGAAAGTGCTTGCAGATAATATAGATCTACACTCAGTGCTATGTAGAACTGCCATTTAATTCCATTTCCAATTGACTACAAAACAGCAAGAACAAAACTGCATCAGCAATGCTAGTGAATCCAGTTTGAAAGCAGCCATTGATTTCAACAGTTTTGTGGCTGACGAGAGCTAGCAGACCCAGAGAAGGGTTTGTGATTTTTATACATATATATATATAAATACCAGAATTTTTATTTCAGGGTTCAGTTCCTAGTTTGTATGCTTGGCCTCCTCAATACTCTAATAATATTCCCAATATATCTTTGAGGCAAATGTTAATGGACAGGTACGTAGCTGTGTAGGCACATTAATCGCTATCAGAACCATTTGCTATGGACTATGATTGCTATAATGGTTATCTCCTGCTGCTGAACATTTCTGATTGAAATTGGTTATAATGTTAAATAGAAATTATTTTTTTGGAGTTGGGAGACAATTAAGTGTTTGATGCCTAACACCTCTATAAACATACTTACCTTTGGGTACATTTTGGAGCTCTCTATGATGAAATGATTGATTATTTTAACTAAAGTTTGTACATCACGAAGATTAGCCTCTTAAGTATCAGAAGCTTGGACAGCTGCCAAGGAAACTTTGATTTAAAAAATAAGATGCAGGGAATTAGAAATCTGTCCAACTAAACTCTTTCCCGTTCAAACAGGTTAAAATAATATTAGAACATACAACATGAAAACTTGCAATCTCCAAAGGCTTGTTTGCTTAGCTCTTCTCTCTAAGGACAGAAAATGGACAGTTGCAGCAAAATGGTTAGGCTGCCTCAGCTCTAAGTATATTATAAAGGGATTAAACCTTCTATCCTCAAATCTTTGAGTGTGAACAGCAGTAGGCTATAATACTACAGAAACAGCATGAAAGCATGGGAAAGAGTAGAAGTACTCCTACTTCCCACTCCTTCCCTTACTGTAAAAAAGTGGGAGGGAAAGGGCACCCACAGTTTGAAACATCATCCCTCTGGCGATTAAATTGGCCCTGATCCTCAAGGATGGGTGTCAAACTCGCATCGTCACAACGACGTCACATGACATATTGGGACTTTTCCCCCCTTCGCTAAACTGGGTGGGGCCACCATGTGACACATCTGACCCATGGCCCACGAGTTTGACACCCCTGGGGAACATGCTTGGGGATATGTATATGTGACAGCGCCTGTGCAGAGATTATGCGATTTGTTGGTTGTTTTTTCCTTGGTTGCCAATTTGCATTGTTTTTATTGTTACATACAGGTAGTCCTCAATTTATGATCAGTCACTTAGCTACTGTTCAAATAAATCCCCCAAAAGGTACTTACGACTCAGTAAGTACAAGTTCTGGCAGCCAAACTCCCCATGGTCACTTGATCACTTGGCAACTGGCTTGCATTTATGGCCATTGGCAGCATCCCACTCTCCCATGAACACAATTTATGACTCTTTTTGTACAAAACCAACATTTACTTCTGTTTTTTTTAGAAAAAAACACCCATTGCAGTCAATAGCTTTGCTTAATGACTGTGGTGTTTGCTTAATGTCTGTAGATCTGCTTAATGATCATGGTGATTTGCTTAATGACTGCCACAAACATCACAAAATCAACTCAGTCATGTGATGATTCTGTATTATGACTGGCATAATATATAACATTAATTCCAGGCTCAATTAAGGTCATAAGTCAAGGACTACTTGTATGTTTTTATATGGCATTTTTAATTGCTATTACCCACCAAGAAAAATGAATTTGATAAATTGAAATACAATAAATGATGAAAAGGAAAATATTCTTTTATGATTAGAAGGATAGTTAGAAATAAAATAGAGAAGTTTGCAAGGGTGAAAATTCTTGCAGGATTTTTTTATACAGGAGTAACTGCGTTCATAGTTTACCCTCCCCATTCAATCTTTACCTGCTGTTCTGTTTATGTCTCTACATGCTAACAGTCCACAATCACATAGCACTGTTGGGGTTAGACAAGCAGTAGCAACAATGATTACTCACTTAATCTCCTCTTTCAAAAATAAATGCATGTAGTCATCATATTGATGCGAAGGCATTCTTTTTGCAATTACATTCTCATCACCTATATCAGAAAATGCTATTCACATTGTATCAAGCCTATGGAGGGAAGGAATTACCAGCCTCACTTAAGATCTGAAATTTGGAGTTTGCATAAGGATATCAGAGAAGATCGCTGCATTTCCAATGACCTAGATGATCCTTCAGACTGATGGAACAAAAGGTAAGATGATAATGCATGCACATTCATTTTAGTAGCACTAACACTTACAAATTAGATTCACATATCATACACAGGTCTTAGAAATATATATGGTATGAACCAGTGGTGAAATCCAATTTTTTAAACTACCAGTTCTGGCTTGGTGGGCGTGGTGTGGCTTGGTGGGTGTGGCTTGGTGGGCGTGGCAGGGGAAGGATTCTGCAAAATCTCCATTCCCTCCGCACTCCAGGGGAAGGATATTGCAAAATCCCCATTCCCTCTCCACTCCATTGCAAATCTCCATTCCCACCCTACTCTGGGACCAGCCAGAGGTGGTATTTGCCAGTCCTCCGAACTGCTCAAAATTTCCGCTACCGGTTCTCCAGAACCTGTCAGAATCCGCTGGATTTCACCCCTGGTATGAACCCATTAAGAGTCTCAGCTACTTGTTTCCCTTGACTTTTCAGCACCAAATCATTTCTATGCAACTTGGAGTAACGCAGAACAGAATCCAGTAATATTTTCAGTACGATAACAAAAGAATGAATTTTGCTTTAAGAAAGCAATCTTAAATTACAGTGTGCAGTTTGTACATTTATAGGGATAGTAAAATAGCTACTTAAAAGCAATCTGAATAGATTTGTGCTACTTATTAATTGTGGACATCTAATAACGCTAAAGAATTAAATGTTAAAAGATTTAAATATGCTAAAAAAAGCTAAATTCAGACTGATGGAGAATGCAAAGTTCCTTTCTAGCTTTGATGCCCACAATCTGATGCTTCTGTCAAAATCTTCCTTTCTTCCCATGTTATCACCTCCTTTCCCAATATATAATCCATCTCTGTTTTCATTTGAATTATGTAATCCAGATAAAGAGAGATTACAGGACTTAAATCCTGAACTTCAGTATTCCCTAACTTCAAAAATGAATAAGACTAAATCTGAAAGACTTGAGCAAATGTCTGGGCATGGAGAAGTCCAACTGCAAGCAAAATTTTAAATACTGCTTCTGCTTACATGAGATGGAAGTTATAATAATCCTACTCATTTAGGATAGCTTGCCTCTAGAGACAGAGATTATTTTGTCCCTGCTGATATTTCAGAAGTGATTTAGACCTGGCTTTTCCTCAAAGCTTCTAGTTATGGAGTGTAAAAGAGGTTCTTGAAAGTCGATCTCAAATTAACATTACAGCTAATTGTGGATGGGGTATATATTATGTTTAGAATCTGTCTTTCTGCATAGAATCGGTGGACTGAAATTTCATATAAAACACTTTACACCTAAGCGATATGTAATAAACAAATGACAAATGCCCACTTTTTTTATTCACAAAAAAATATTTGTAAGGAACTCCTGAAACTGAATGCTTTTCTGATCTCACAATGTCCTCATTTATTTTCTTTTAAAAAGGCTAACCTCAAATTAAACTGACGCTGTATAAAACAAACCACCAACTCTCTTTCTAATGTATTCTACCAAGATGTTGACATTGCACCAGATTTCATGAAATAGCCACTGAAAATACACTGTGGATGGAAGATTTGTATCCATGACATGTAGGCATCACTGGATGCATTCATGGCTAAATTGTGTTGATTGATACCGTGTCATACAAATGTGTCGACTGATTTTTCACTGCTGCAACTTGCTTATTCCGATTACAGAAAGCAAGAAATAACCCACTAAGTGATAGTGTTGTACTTGACCAGAATGGTATACCTACTTACCTACCTGTAACTTTTCAGTACTAAGCATATACAAGTTTCATTTCCAAACTTCTAAAAAATTCGTGATGAAATTATATTTACCTTTCAGGCACACCAAAACTCTACTAAAGGGCAATATTTTAAAATGTTTTAAAAATAAATTTGTCATTTAGCATGTACTAAGTTATTTTCAGCTAAGATAAAATAATAAACATGAGGACATCCTCCCAGAAGCAGAAAAGTGAAATTATGCCTTTAACAAACTTTAAATCTATACCCAGTGGTGGGATTCAAATAATTTAACAACCGGTTCTCTGCCCTAATGATTTCTTCCAACAGCCAGTTCAACAAACTGCTCAGAAAGTTTAACAACCGGTTCTCCTGAAGTGGTGTGAACTGGCTGAATCCCACCACTGCCTATACCCTCACAGAGGTTTAGATTTAAGCCTAAACTATTACAAAGGTCAGGAATTACCCATTAATGAACACTTAATGAAAACAAGAAAGATCAACAGTCCAGATACTGTATTTTTGGCTAACAAATACAATGACTAAACAGCTACAGTACTTTATTATGGTAATCCCACTCAAAGCTCATCATTCTTTTAATCTTCACAGAAATTGGAAAAAACATTAACATTTGAGCCCATTTCCAGAGAATTTATCTCTAATTTATTTCTATATAACTTTGTGTTCATAGGTATTCCTAAAGAGGGCTAATAAATTAATGCTTTAAGCAAAGAACAAAATTGTGTCCTCTTATTCTGCATAAAAAACATCTGATAGTTGGTCTTTTTCAGCTTCCCTGTGGTAAAAAAATCATCCTACTTGCTGAAAGAAACAAGTTGTTTAAGGAGTGCTAGTCAAACCACATATCATGCATGTCTGTCTTTTAATACCTTGTCACTACTCCATAACATCAGTTGCTTGAGTGACCATTACGCCTAATATTAGGGATGGCCTAATTGATCAACTGCAGTGCAGACAATTATATAATTTTCATTAATAATTTTAACGTATTGATCAGTATTCAACTAAAGGGGATAGTATTTGCATATGTGTTGTTTTTATGCACTTTTAAAAATGTTTTGAATGCTTTGTGGTTTTTGTCCTTTTTTCTTTCTTGTCTTCTTTTGGATTTATTTTTTTTTTGCATTTTGTATTTCAACTTTGTCTTCAGCAAAACAAATATTTACATATAAAGAAATAATTTTTTGGCATTTTCCAACTTTCAAACAGACATAGTTGTTCATACAAAACTGGCCAATATACTAGCACAGGTTTTCAGGAGTCAGCTGTGTTTACTCCACTATTATCTGAACTTTTTTTACACAAGTTAACTTTATTTATTTTATTTTTATTTATTTATTTATTTATTTATTTTATTTTATTTATATGCCGCCCTTCTCCGGAGACTCAGGGCGGCTTACAA
>JANHZT010005333.1:75778-86626 GCA_032468215.1 Stegonotus admiraltiensis
TGATCTGCTGAACTAGCAGTCAGCTGAAGTAGCTGCAGTACTGCACTCTAACCACTGCGCCACCTCGGCTCTTTTTATCCCAACACCCTCTTATACAAAGGTTCCTGCGGGGAACCACTAACTTATGTCCCCCCGTGGTACACAGGTATCCCACCTGGGACCTGTCTCTGTTTCTGAACTCCCTTACGGGTGCCCTACAAGCCCTTATGGACAACCAGCCTCCAACTTTTATCATGTAAGGTCACCTTTTTGGTGGCAATTACTTCTGCGAGGTGGATTTCAGAGATTGCAGCACTTTCTATGCAAAGTGACCTCTGTGTGTTCCACACTGATCAAGTGGTCCTTCGTCTTGACCCTACTTTTGTCCCTAAGATCAATATGCCATTTCATCGAATGCAGGAACTCATTCTTCCCAACTTATGCCCTCACCCTGCCCACCCCCTAGAACGACGTTGGCATACATTGGATGTCCGGAGGGCTCTCCGGGTATACCTCAATAGGACTGCTGATTTCTGCAGGATGGAGTCTTTGTTTGTGTCCTTTCTCCCAGTCTCTAGGTGGCAGGGTGACTTCCTTGACCATCGGACGGTGGATCCGGCAGACGATCACTAAGGCGTATGAACTTCAGTCCTTACCCAGATCCGCTAACCTGATGGCTCATTCTACCTGCAGGGCGGCTACATCGACAGCTTGGGCCATGCAGGCGTCTTTGCTGGAGATCTGCAGGGCGGTGACTTGGACTTCCCCGTCCCCCTTTATTCAGCACTACAAGTTGGACAAGTTCGCCTCCACTGAGGCGGCATTTGGATGGAGAGTGCTACAAAGGGTTCATACTGGAAGGGAGTCTTTGGACCAGACTGGGCCCACCCGTACCTAGGGACAGTGAACTTTGGTATGTCCCATGCCTGGCTGCTATCTCCACCCACAATGGAGAAGCGGTGTTGGTCCTACCTGAGACACACATTCTCGTTGGGTGGAGACAGCAGCCAGCCCCACCCTTTGTCAGTCTGGTCTTTATGTCTAATTGTGTTTTTTCTCCCACACATCAAGTCTGTGTCTTCGTCTTTGCCAAAAGCTGGAAGCCCCTAGCAACAGGGGCGGGATTTAACAACTATGACAGACTCAATCCTTCAATCTGAACAGACGAGTGTAACCCATGCCTGGCTGCTGTCTCCACCCAATGAGAAGGTGCGTCTCAGGTAGGATCAACGCCCCATTTCAGTGAGCCCCATGTGCAACTTGGAGTTTGATTATTGAGGTTATTCAGAGATTATAGCATTCCTGTTCCTAATCAGGAATTTTGCTCAGAAGTCTGATTTCTGCCTTTATAGCCCCAAATAGCTTATTAGATGTGATGGAATGTAGTAGTCTAGATTCCCAGGTGGGAGGGGGAGCATCCCAGAGGAGTAAGAGGTAGCTCAATTCAGATGATTTGAGAGGAAAAGGGGGGAAGACAGCCCCACCTTAATTTTTCTCTGTATACATGCTTGATGTAGATAGCAGAGAGCCTTAATGTGGCCAGATCCTATCTGTAGGTGTGGAACAGTTTAAAAAAACATCTACTTGGAAGAACCTCCCCATGCTTTTCTTTTGGGCCTGACATTATCTGATTTAAGTCAAGTGTCTCTGAATGTGGCCTCACTAGAGGTAGTCCTTGCTGAATCACAGTGTAGTTGAGACTGCAAATTCCATTGCTAAGCAATGGGATCATAAAGCATGATGTCATGTGAGTACATCGCTTAGCAACAGCAATCCCAGTATTCCCTGTTGCTGTCATTAAGTGAGGATTGGTAGTATCTACTATAGTATCTACTATACATGACCACAACTTGCAACTTCCTGCAGCTTCAAACAAATAAAGTCAGTGGGAAAATCAGCAGAAAGTCACAAAAGTGCTGGTGTAGGAGGGTGTGTGTGTGCTGTAATAGAAATGCGGGTTGGGGGAATGCCAATTGCAGGCAGGGGATACAATATAGTTAAATTGTTCTAATATAAGTTTATTGATTACTTTGCTTTAGCATATTTAAATCATTTAATATCAATTACCTTTTATAGGAAGGGCAATAGAGAAATGAACTACTATAAATATAATTACAATGTACTTCCACCTGAATTCTTATGTAAAGTGGATTTTCAGTGTTTAAACCATAGGCAGTGATGATGTTAGTAGATTTTTTTGATAGATTTTTTTTTATTCCACTCATGTATGTATGCGGTAGTCAACTTAAGACAACAAACAGAACAGAACAGAATACCCTGTTTCCCCGAAAATAAGACATCCCCTGATAATAAGTCCAATTGGGCTTTTGAGCACATGCGCTAAAATAAGCCTCCCCCCTGAAAATCAGCCCTCCCCGAACATATTTAAACGCAAAGCTGGAAATCAGGTAAGACGGCAAGAGGAGCCCCATCTTGCTCCACACACCCCAAAATAATAAGACCTCCCCGAAAATAAGGCCAAGTGCTTATTTTGGGGTTCAAAAGAATATAAGACAGGGTCTTATTTTTGGAGAAACACAGTAGAATAGAATTCTTTATTGGCCAAGTGTGATTGGACACACAAGGAATTTTTCTTTGGTGCCTATGCTCTCAGTATACATAAAAAGAAAAAAAATACATTCATCAAGAATCATATGATACAACACTTAGTGATAGTCATAGATTACTAATAAGCAATCAAATCTTACTAGGAAACAAACAGAACAATATAAATCGTAAAAATACAAACAACATGGTTATAGTCATAACATACATATAACATACCTAATAATTCTGCCACAACAACCCTATGAGGCAGGTTGGGCTATTCGATCATCGTTGAGTTAATGGCATATGAATGCATGTATTTTGCTTTTGCCTAAGACTTGAATTTCACATGGTATGAATTTGGGCTAATACAGTTCTATAAATTTTCCTTTTCAGAATGTATGGATTTTTACATAACATTACTACACACACACACACATAAAATCTATTTTTAAAATTATAAATATATTTATTTTTACCCTACCTTTATTTTTATAAATAATAATAATAATCAAAGTGGTGAACATACCTAATGCTCCTTCCTTCTATTTTTTTCACCACAATGCACCTGTGAGGTTAATTGGGCTGAGAGAGATTGACTAGCCCAAAATCATCCAGCTGGTTTTCATGCCTGAGGCAGGAGTAGAAAAAATTTCTTGCTTTCTTGCCTTAAGCATCACACCAAACTGGTTCGAGTTATCGGAGCTTCTCTATGTTTTGTTAATGCAGCTGCTCAGAGTTGTAATACCCACAGGCAAGTGATAAAGCATATTTATTATTTTCCAAGTATTTAGTTATTAGGATTTTCACTCTGAAATTTGCTTTCTTTCATTTTGTTATCTTCCAGACTTACCTAGCTTCACTATACATTTAGTGAAATAGTGCCATCATTAAAACTACAGATAAATAGATATATGTCAGTGCATATTTTAATTGGTTGCTAAACCTATATATAGAACACACTAGTAAAAAATGGTAAAATACTCATCTGAGTATGAATGTAAAATATTTTAATATGTACATCCCAGATGAAACTACTTCTTGCAATGCTGATGCTTTTTTTTCATTCAAAGTAGAAGTATCCGGATGTAAAATCCAAGAGATGCATATAGCAATAGCACTTAGACTTATATACCGCTTCACAGTGCTTTACAGCCCTCTCTAAATGGTTTACAGAGTCAGCATATTTCCCCCAACAGTCTTGAGTCCTCATTTTACCCACCTCAGAAGGATGGAAGGCTGAGTCAACCTTGAGCCGGTGACAATCAAACTCCTGACTGTGAACAGAATTAGCCTGCAATACTGCATTCTAACCAGTGCACCACCACAGCTCTTGTGCACAGATATATGCAGAAACTTTCAGAGCAACCTTACTCTAATGCTTCAAGGAGTGGTCCTTAACTTAAAGTAACTTACTTTGGTAAGCACTTGTTTTGAATGCTTTATACAGCTCTTCTTTTATGTATGTGCTTGATTCTTTTTTTAAAAGGGGGGGGTTACTTATGAATGCTTTAAACTTTGAAGCGTGAAACATAACATGAAGAAAAAAAATATGGTGTATCATTAAACAACTTTAGGTTGTAATTCTATCCACACTTACTAGGATTAAGTCTGGCAGAGTGTTTTAAGCATCTATCTTCTTTAATTATTATAGTTTCACTATGTAAACAAGAAATACTATCTACAATGGCAAAAGCAAATTATGTGAGTATAAAATGAATATATAAAACTAGTATCAAAGCAATAATGTATTTGATGTTATTGAATATACACTATCTGATCTACATAGTTGAAGCAAAATTACTCTCCAACATCACAAAAAGATTTTTACTCCAATAAAGGAGGTTAAGTGTAGAAAACTATTTCTAATTGATTGATTGAGTGGGTGGAATATGACACTTAAAAAAAATCAAAATGATGCAAAATTATCTCCTTGCACAATTTTACAGGGATCTGTTAACCTTTTGACGGTTGCAAGGAACACAAATGTTCTTTTTGGGAGACGAAAGGCATCATGCTCAGGGTGATTATTGTAAGGAAAGAAAGCCCATGTCATGTACTTGGACACATTCAAGCTTTTCTCAGTTTTTTGGGTGGGCAGTCAGAAATTTCTTTTTTTTTTTTACTATGTCAAATCTATTATATCATTTATGTTATTTTGTGTTACCCATTTCATTGTGTTTTGTGTTTCCCATTGTGCATTTTGACTAATCTCTGGAACTTATCATTAAAATGGTTTCACTCTAGCTCATTGTAGCTTAACGGTGTTCTAAAGTTTTCAGTCTGAAAAAAAGGCTTTTTGTGATGTTCAATATTTACAGAGTTGCTCGAGCAGATCATGGGGTGGTGGTGGGGACAGCCCCAACTATTAAATTCTAATGAATTGTCTGGTATTCTCAAATATTGTCAAATAAATTTGATTATGGGCTGGATGGAAGAGAATAAGTTAAAGTTAAATCCAAAGAAGGCTGAGGTGATGTTGGGGAATAGAGAACGGAGCATGAGGATTTATGTTCAGCCTATTTATTGGGGTTTTTGATTCCCTGAAAGAACAGGTTTGTAGCTTAAGACTGCACGCTGACACTGATTAACAGTTTTAGCAAGAAGTGTGTTTGCACAATTACATCCGATATTGCAGTATATCAATCAGTTCCTTGTGCCTCGGCTACATCTATTTTGATTATTATAATCAAGGTCTTGTTAAGTGTCCAGAAGTCACAAATGATACAAATCTTAGTTGTTCACTGTTGCAAGAAACAGGTATCACGTCATGTCCGTACAGAGAAATCTGCACTGGTTACCTTGCTTATTGGATACAGTACAAGATTTGGTCTTGGCAATAGTCCTTAACGTTCTAAAGAGCTTAGGATATGACTATTTAAAGAATATCTTCTCTCATTACCAACCTATCTAGGTTTCAGAAGGAGGTAGCCCTTAGGCAACCTTGCCTGGGCTTGGAAGCTAGGCAAGTTCAGGATGAGTTAGTATTTAGATGAGAAAATACCAGAGTAGCAGGCTGGGCTGGGAAATTGAGAAACATTGCAGATGAAGACAATGGGAAACCATTTATGTAGTGCTGCCAGGAAAATTACATCCATAGTTTCCATAGACTTCCATGAAATCATCAGGAGTTAAACTTGACTTAAAGGAGGGCCTTTAGGTGTTTAAATATGGAAAGGCTCTTCTTAGGATGCCACAGCTGGCAAGGCCTCACTTTTCAGGCACTGGAGAGATAATTAGATTAAACATTAAAATTAAGGTTTGTTTAAAATTACTGGATTTTCTTGTGGTTTTTAAAAATATCTGTATTTTATTAGCTGCTTTGAATAGCTAATTCTAAAAAACAGCTATATACAACTTGCTGCCTGAAGGCCCCTCAGTTGTCGTTTTGTGATCAACACATTGCAAATCCCCTAAAGCAGAGAATTTTGGTTAATCTATATATGTAAAGGACAAAATAATTAATAAAAATATTTATTGTAATTATTTTTCAAATCTATGGTGGATAAAGTGCAATAACCAAATTCACATTTGTTTTATTTTTTTAAAAAATTGAAGGAAGGCAACTATTATTTATTAAACAATAAACTGCTGTTTGAAATGGCAAATGATCAGCTTTATAATTGTAATTGTGGCATTAGGCTGATATATCAATAGGACTATCCTTGTTTGGACTTTCTGATTATTCCTGTTTACCGCGATGCAAGCAAAAAACTGCTTAAAATGAAAAAGAACAAATCAGGAATTAGCCAAGAATGCCATTATTGTTTAACTTCTTTGCAAGATTGACTCTGGCCTATTCCTGAGTTTCAACAGACTATGATTACAACAAGCCATGTGTAAATGTAGCATCTGTCATATTTTTAAAAAAGAGCTCTATACAAGGAGCCTGAGTAAGTTGTGGGAAAAGTTAATGGAATGCTATCATAATTGGGGTGAGGAGGACAGGAAAAAAGAAGTTTTCTATTCCTGATTTTGCCTACTTTGTAAAATGAAATTTGAGGTTCCATATCCCTATATGCTTATTTATAAGGATTATAAATTTATAAGGAGTTGAAATATTAATTTATAAGGAGTTTAAATATAAAATTATTTATAAGAAGTTTGAGCCTGACCAGCTCAACGCTGACTTAGCCTTCCATCCTTCCGAGGTCGGTAAAATGAGGACCCAGATTGTTGGGGGCAATATGCTGACTCTGTAAACTGGTTAGAGTGGGCTGTAAAGCACTGTGAAACGGTCTGTAAGTGCTATTGCCTTAAGAGGATATTCTTTACAAAAACATACAAAGATTTTTTTGTATAGTAGGAAAGAAGTTGTGTGTAAGCAAAGGGCACTTAATGTGTTGTTTGTGGTCAACCACTGAAATAAAAAGGTTGTTGCACTATATTTCTCTGCTTACACTTAGGCAGAAGAAGGGTATGTTGAAGCAATAAAAACTGACTGAGATTTGAAAAAGACAACCCTAATGCGCACAGCTGTCAGGATTTCAGAATGGCCTTAAGAATCTGTAGAACCTTAACATAAAGGGAATAATCATTTTTAATTATGTTTATTTCTAGCTAGCCCGTGTTTTTTATGTTTTGTGAAACATTTTTTAAGCATTGAGAAAGGAGCCTGAGGAGTGCCAGAGAAATTACTCTCAGATAATTCATTTGCTCTTTCATACAGTACTAGCCAACTCATGACCTATTGGGTCATAAATTCAGAGAGATTTCCTTACCTAAACAGAGAAACAAAATGACCAAATGGGCAAAAACCCAGTGGGAATGGGAGCGACTTCCAACTTCTTGCTGGTTTCCCTACTGATTTCCTTGTAGGAAGCTGGAAGGGAGAGTTAGAAATGACAATCGTGATCACAGCAGCACAACAGCACTGAAGTGGACACATCTTTGCCAAATTTCAGTCCCATGCAAGTCATAGGTCCTAGATTTTGCAGGTATTCTGTAAACAAGCCCATTTTTCGTATGTTGATTCAAAATTGTTGCCCTCTGATGCACTCTCCCACTCATTTGAAGGTTACAAACAGTCATAAGAGTTTTAGTAGTATAAAGATAGACTCTTATTTCCAGATGGTTTTTGCCATTCCTCTGCATTGGGGAACAGGGGTTACTGAAGTTTCATATCAAAGTTCCAGGTACTTAAAATCTGGCTAATTGTAAGAATTTCAAATAGGAAAGCCCTTATTTTATTAATTCAACCAAGTATAGTTTACAAAATGAAATACTGTAATAACTAATCAGCCCTTCAATTTCACTCTGTACCTGTGATGGCGAACCTATGGCACATGTGCCACAGCTCTGTGGGCACATGAGCCATTGCCTGAGCTCAGCTCCACCACTCATGTGTGCGCATCTCCCTCCTGCAAGCTGGTTTTTGGTCTCTGCCGTGCAAGTGTGGGGAGCAGGGCACATGCAGGAGATGTGCGTGCATGCATGAGGGGCAGGGGGTGCACGCATGTGTGGGGGTTGTTTGTGCATTTGCACGGGGGTCATGTGGGGAGATCACACGAGCATTGTATTATGGGTGTGCACACATGCACTTTCGGCATTTGGCCATTACTGCGCTATAATAATTAGTGCTTTAAAAGTAATCTCCATCTAATTCAAGCATATACTTAAGTATCACATTTGCTTAAGGTATACCAGCACCCCAGCATTTACATCCTAAGTCTGGCAGGTGACATGGCAGTTAGAAGATAGGGGTGGTTTATTTTTGTTGCTCTTTTTTTTTTGTCCTTTAGCCTTCACCACTGCTAACACTGAAGTCATAAAGGTTAGAGTTGGATGGAGCTGATGAATGAATTTATAAAAAATAATACTGAATAAAAATTTGAATGATTTAGTATTTAACTGGAAATAAAACTTTTTTTTAATGTATGATAGGTAGTAGTTCTATTTGTTGTCATGTTAAAATATATATATATGGATATGACAAAATCAGAATGGTCACACTATGTCTAATGCTTATAATGTGTAATTAATAAAAAAAAATTTTTTTTAAAAGAAATAAAACTTTTGTAAAAGGGGGAATTACAGCAAACATCCAGTTTGAAGTAGATTTCACATTCAAGATAATATGAGTTATTTCTGAAAGTCAGATATATTAGTTGTTTTGGATAATCATAACTTATTGGTTCTTCATGGTGTTAACTCTTAAACTCATTCAACTCTGTTTGGGAACCCATTGCTCTTTGAAAATATTAGCTAATTACCTGTTAAAAGGTACATACTGGTAGCTTAACTGTTGTTAAACTAATAGATTTATATAGCAAAAATACTGTGAATACAAATTGTGTATCATATCTAGACTAAATAGAAGCTCTGTAACTTTGTGAAAGTCAGAAAGTTCAGAAAATGTACTTGATCTCTGCTATATTTTTCCAATGAAATTATAACAGAGTTCTGAAATTTGGAGGGTTTGTAGCTTGCTATGTATGTTAAGGAGAGATAATGAAAAGTATCTTGCAGGCATGTAAATCACCACTTGCTTCCAAAATTGGAAGCAGAAAATCTCTTGATACCAGTAGCTAGGAAACAAGGAGCTTATATTTTGCTTATAGACTTCTGGTTGACCTAAGAAACTCCTTCAGGAAATTAAGACTTTTAAAGTAGAAATAGTTTATTTTAATGTCTCTTTAGGCCAGAGATAAGCTAGTAGAATATGTGGACTTGGCATATTAGTATTAGCTATTATTACAAGATTTGCATCTTGCACTTCACTTGCTAGCAATTGAAAATTGATCAGCCAACCGAATCTGATACCTCAAGTCAAGTACAGATGTATCATACCAGTCTAAGGCAGTCATAGATATTTTCCTCTTCCTATTTCTAATTTCTTCCTAATATGAATCTTAAGAAATAGGAAAAAGCTGATGCATTTGCATGAAATACGTATAATGGAAGTTATGACTTTTTGCTTTAAGGCAGATAGGTAACAGCATCCTGAAGGAATTATATATGAAGACTTATCTACCTCAAGGGTGCTTTTTTCCTGATTTCTGACAAAAAAATGGCGTTCAGAAAAATGGACTCGCTTAACAATTATAATGATTCGCTTTACGATCTTCATAAAAATGGTTGTAAAATCAAGTCTGTTTACATGGTGCCTTGCCTTATTATTGAAATTTGGGAGTCCATTCTGATCATAAGTCAAGGACTTCTTGAACAAGCATCAGGAAACGCAATTGAATCATTATCAGTACCTGAGGTTATCAAAAGGTGAAAGGTTTAATGTTTTTAACATATAGGTGTATCTGGGAAAAATTATACCAATTATCATATTGGCATATAACAGTGAACACATTAAATTCCTTAAATCTAGGGCTACAGAGTAATAAAAGATACTTCAATCTGTTTTAAAATAGAGATATACATAGACTACTGCATTCTTGTAAGTCAGACAATTTTTTTGTGGACAAAGGCTGCATTATACAAGTTGGTAAGACTGGTGATGGAGTTTTGGTTCCCCCCCCCTTATTTTTTAAGCTGTGACGTACCTATTTTAGGAGATATATTCTAGCTTTCATATGTTTTTCAATCAGAATAACAAGATATTATGCTATTACTTTTTAGCGGTCAAAATGAGACGAGCTGTGCTCATAGGTTACCTACTCCCCCTTGTTTCCTAGCCATTATTACAAGGAGGAAAAATATGAAATTCTTACTGCTTAATTTCATATCATACTCATTTAGATTTGGGAAATGCTAGGTAATATTTTTAGCGCAGCAAAGGTAGCATGTCAATTGAATCCATAAACATCAGATATCAAACTAATGTTTTCCCCCCACCAGGCAATATGCCAGCTCCTGAACAGATCCCTTTGGAAGATGGGCTGCAACTGACCAACCAAGAATCTTCTGCAAATCCTGCCATGGAAACAGAGGCTACTGCCACTACTATTCTAGCTTCTGTAAAAGAACAGGTATTTAAAAAAATGATTGTAGATAGATTTAACTAATAAGTAGATATATTGGGATTTTACGTTCAGGTAGTTTTGAACTTTGTTGACTTGCCACGTATTTGGGATAAAATATTTGGTTAGTTTCACTGCCTTTTTAATCTCGTTTTCGAGTCTTATGAGGTCATCATCATACACTCTAGTGGATTAGTGGATAATAACAAACTTTGATGTTTTCTGGTAATGTTATCTTGAATGTTGAGTGTACACAAAATGAAAAATGTGTTTTGTTTGACTTTGTTTATTTATTTTATTTATTAGCTCGATTTTTATGCCACCCTTCTCCGGAGACTCAGCGCGGCTTACAATGCATTAAGCAATAGCCTTCATACTTTTGTATATACCTGCTTAGTAGGGCTTTCGG
>JANHZT010005334.1:42938-55020 GCA_032468215.1 Stegonotus admiraltiensis
ATAACTGTTGATAAGGACTTTCACAGAAGCCTGCATTCTTGAGAAAGGTTTTGTTGGAATAAAAACAGTGTTTGTGAGGTTGGTGTGTGTCGCTCTTCCTGGGACTCAGACACTGGGGCAGAACAGGTATTTTCCTGTAGCTTTCCTTACCACACCTAGACTTTCTCAATCAGAATCTATCCTGTAATTCTTCAAGTGCCAAAACCAGTTCATGGGCTTAATACTGCCCCCTTCTGCAGATGACAGAAGAATGCAAAAATAAGTCGATACTCAAAACTCTTAACTCTGCACTGCATTTCTTTCATAGTGACGAAAAGGATACCATAGCTCTTTAACCCCAACAGGAAGGAGAGAAAACTGAAGAACCAGAGGGTGGGGTGATGTAGAAGTACATTGCAGTAGAAAAATATCTTCCAGTATGTTCTAGCAGTTCAGTTGCAAAACTGCATTTGCTGTCAGAACTTCACCCAGAGCAAAGCATTTCATTTTAAAAATGTATTCCACTCTCAGGAGCCAACAGCAGAAGATAGACCTATTGCTTGTATTGCAGATACCCAAAACCTCAAAGATAACAAAGATGAGCTACTACAAAATCAAGCAATCAAAACCTATATTTAAAACAATCCCAGGTTTTAAACCTTAGCTCTTTTTTTTCCCACCCTTATGAAATAATGGACTTCTTGCCACTAATTTCCCAACCTTTAATATGAATAGTACAAATTTACATGGACCTTTAATCCATTTATAACTTTCTTAGATTAAAAAAATCACATTTAGTTTCTAGCTGATTATTTCAAATTCTTTAGCCTTGTAATTAATTCTTCTGTTGTTCAGAGTTGAAGGTGAAGTCACCCAATAATGATTTTTCAAAATTTTTCAATAGCTTTAGAATAGTTAATAGGCAATTTCCAAATGTGATTAGAAAGTGTGGTTTGCAAATTTAATATTCCTTAAAAGTCTGCTGCCAGAGTGAGCAAGATGGCTTATCCCTTCATCTCCTGGCATTCAAACCTGCAGAAAACCATTGTCCTGCAATCTCCTTGTGAGAAGCAACCATTCGGACCGCATGTGGGCAATCTCTTGTCCTCTCTTTATCTGGAGAGGTTCCAAGGAAAGGGCTTACTCACCAGTTCCTTGGTCTTTGTCATGGATGTTGGCTCCACTTTCAAAGAAAGATACCGTGTTTCCCTGAAAATAAGGCGGGGTCTTTTCTTTTGAACCTTGAAATAAGGGCTTGGCCTTATTATCAGGGGGTCTTATTAGTTTGGGGGATGCTCATGGTTGCTGCTGTGTTGCGCTGGTGCGGCAGCCGTTCGCCCGAGGCCATGCTTGTGTCATCACATTCCTGTGCCCGGCTCTTCTATGGTTCCAGGTCCATGAGGCTGCCCCAGCTCCCAAAGACTCGGCAGCAGGTGGCTGGCCTGACCGGCCTCTTCTCCACTTCCAGCGACTTTCAGCTGGGGTTTGAAAGCCGCAGAGGAAGCCATCCTCAGTGCTGGGATGGCGGCAGCGCGGACTTCTCAAGGACCTGGTTCTCACCAGCTTTGCCCACATCATGATCCTGGGATACCGCTTGGTCAGTGAGTGATGCTCTGCCAGGCCAGAGGGGGGTTGTCCACTGGGTGGGCACCAAGTGACAAGAGGTGCCAGGTGGCTGCTGTCTTGCGAGTGGGGCAGGAGTTTTCAGGCAAGGGGGATGGATGGATGGGAGGCATGTGAGTGCCAAGAACTCCTGGGGCAGCTCCTGATCAGCTCAGCTGATCCGCGGGTTGCCATTAAGGAGCCCAGCTGCCATTAGCTGACCAGGGAAGAGAAGGGCAGCCTTCTGTGCTGCCCACACCCAACTCTTCACTAGGGCTTATTTTCGGGAGAGAGTGTATATTTACGCCCACCCCAAAAATCAGGCTTGGCCTTATTTTCAGGACATGTCGTATTTTCGGGAAAACATGGTATGAAGCCTTCCTTTTCCTGCAATTTTTGCTCTGCTACATATAAGCCAAAATTAACTGGCCCACTTGACAAATGGCAACAACGATATGTGATCATGTGAACACTGAGCCAATCTGGATATAGATAATCCCTATGTTTAACAGCAGCTTGCTATTACCAATTTGTCACTACTGGTACTTTGCTGGGTGAAACATCTGGACAAATGAAATCCAGATGTTATCCAGAAAGTTCCTGACTTGAGGGCAAAGTCTCTCAAAGATTTTATTTGACTTGGATCTATTCCACAATTTGATCTTCTCATTAACTTTGATCAAGGAATGATCTATATGATGGTGTGGATACACTATGATCTATTTCTTTCCACAATACTCCCATTAATTTACATAACTAGAAATGATAAGGCAAGGTCAGATATGGGATATTTCATCACATGTTCTCCTTTCTTTGCAGTGGAAGACACTGGTAAGGTATAGCATGATCAGTTCCTGAATGTTGAAGAGGAACATCCAGAGAAGTTGCCCCACACTACTGTCAGCAACAAATGAAATACTTTTCATCTTATTTAATTTCTTTGCCATTATTTACCCTGGAGCAAATTGTTCTCTTTTAGCCTAACCTGCTTTACAGGATTTTGTAAACTAGGCATTATAAAATATTCTGAATTCTGAAATGTACTTGATGCATGCATAACAGAGATACAAAAGTTTGCTAGTGCCCAAGTTAACTATCACACTAAAAACGTGGCATGCACAGAATACCAGAAAAACAGCAATATGGTAATTCAGACTTCCCCAATTTCACAACATTCAAATGTATTGGATTTTAATCCATACCTAACCAAGAGGACTCATAATTGTACCAGATGGTAGTTCTATGAACCATCAGCCAGCATAGCTGGAAGATATAGTTTCTTTATTTGCAATGTTTATAGCCTACTTTTCACTGGGAAAAAAAGCCAACAAGTTCCACATTTTTTTCAATTCATTTCTAATAAGTTCCAAAAGAAGTATGAAATATACTGTAAATAAATAAATATTATCCATTTGAAGAAGATGCAACATTTTGATATATGCTGTTATGACTGCACCCTCTTTTGCTTTCATGTTTCTATTTATTATTTGATTTATAGGCTACCTGACTTGATGATAATGGATTCCAATTTACTCTCTCAAAGCCAATTCCCTCCTCATCTAAGCAGATGATTAATTATGTAATATTGCAAATAAATCATTTTCAAAAATTAGGACACCCTCTACTAATTTAAATCAAAAGCTTTGATTATTGCATGACAACAAAGAATTCCTGTTTGTTTGTTTGTTTGTTTGTTTGTTGCTCCATTTGTTTGTTGCTCCTGTTTGATGGAAATCTCCAATAATCTCTTAATACCAAAAGGTAACAACCCTGTTCTTTACATGATCACTTTCTTCTGAGATGAAAGAAAGAGGAATTAGTAGCTCCTGGTTTTACCAGGTGCCTCTTTCAGTTTAGCTTCTGCTTTCCTACTGATGTAAAAGCAAAAAAGTTTAGGGAATGTTTGAGACAGCAAATCTATTTAGAAAACCTTCAGGACTGCACCTCTCTGCCAGGGTTAGCCTGGCACGTTGATCATGCCAAGAGAAGCAGTTGGTTATGCCCCTTTTAGGAGGGAGAGGGAGGGGGGGCTGAAACCAAGAAACACTGTTTTTCTATAATCAGCCCAGATTTCTGGAATGGCTTCCCATTAGAAGTCCAATTGATCCAATTTTACTTGTCTTCTGGAAACAGCTTAAATGGTGCTTTTCTGGCAGGTATTTGGTATCAATTCCAGATTCTGTTTGGAATTTTACTATTCCTGTTTTTCATTATTATATATTGTTCCATTGTATGCTGTGAGCCACAGTCTATTCATGTTTCTGGTGGGATACAAATGTGATAAAGGAGGAAATAAAAAAACACTTAAAGAAAATGGTGCCAGCTTCAGGCTAACTTCTCATTGTTCCACACCCCAAATTAACGTGGTAGTATCTCATTTCAGATAAAATATATTTAATGCTCTTCAGTGTCATTTTTTGAAAGATATAGGCATTCTTTACAAGTTCATTAGCATTTTGTAATGAGAAGTGGGGAGGGAGGGAGAATATGAATGAATTTTCTTGCATATGTGCATCTCTGACTGAGAAGCTAACCAATTCAAGTAGATGGTACTGGGCTGCACAGAGCAATAAATTGACTCATTAAAAGCAAGTTCTTATGGTTTTATGAACAGAAGGCCAAATCTGCAGTACAATTAACCATTCAGCTCTTCAAAAGAGCACATGGCAGTCAAATCCATTCCACTATTTTATCACCAGCTCATTTTGTGTGGCATTTTTAAAAAATGTATTCTAATACTCTTCCTCTAGGATGACATCTCTGAATATACAATTATAGGCCATTCAAATATTCTATATTATCTATGGTACATGAAGAAATATTTTAATAACTGATGATCTGCCTCTGATATTTAGTGTTTTCTTTACACACAGTTTTCATTATTTTCAAAACTATTCATTAAGCTTTGGGAAGATTTGCTTTCGGAGAAGCATTCCCTCCTTGCACTGACATTTAGAATGTTTATTTCTTCAAATGTTTTGAACTCTCTAAAGGTTTAGTACCACTGTCAAGCCACTGATTTAGATTTGTACATGTAATTAACTTCTACATTTTTACAGTTTGAATTTAGTTCTAAAACAGTCTCTCCAACTTGGCATCTTCCAGATACGTTCACTGGATGTGTTTACAACATCAAATGCATCTCAAGTGTACCAAGTTGGAGAAGGTTAACAGGTGTGTGTGTTGTGAGCATACACACATACATACGTTACATATGCAGTGACATATAGAAATTATACAATTTTTAAAAGGAAACGGGGAATTGGATTCACCCTCATCATTAATTAGCCCTCCAACGTCTGTGAAGAACTTGGGTGGCCACCGCATATTCTTCCAATTCCCTGAAATAGGAGTAGCGAGAATTTTAATGATGGAGAAACTTCAGAATCCCCAGATTTGGCATTTTTATTCATTCAACATAATATCTAACCTGTGAAGCCCACTATCTGGAACCACTTGGGGACCCTCAAATTTGAGTTACATCTGAGGGTTCCTGGGTGCTCACTGAGCTGGGTTGTTTTCTTGCAGAAGTTTCATTACCTAAACTAGGTTACATCATCAGCACCGGGAAATGGGAACAATTTGCTTGCAAGCAAACTTTCACCAAGGAACAACTTTTCTCCTTGCATGAATGCCTAATGCCAACATGCCCTACCTACCAGTGTCACATGCAAACTGCACAGCCGGATGGAAAATAACCCAATAAGGTAGGCGAAAAATGACATGGCTCATGATCACAGATGTACACGTTAGATCAATGATGACTAACCTTTTTGTCATCGCGTGCTGAAAGTGTGCACACCCATAAGGCAATGTGCGTGTGACCCCCTCCCACATACACCCCACCTCCCTTCGCCCGTTTTTGGCTTCCAGGTTGGTGCAAAAGGCCTTCCAGGCCCAAAACGGGGTGCAGGGGGCCCGTGCATGCCTCCCTGCACCCCATTTTGGGCCTGGAAGGCCTCCTGCACCAACCTGGAAGCCAAAACAGCAATGCAATTGTCCCCACGCATGCGCCCCACCCCACACACATGCGCAGCAGAGATCCGAAGACCAGCTGGCTGACAGGAGGCACACGCGTATGGGCGGTAGAGCTGGGCTGGGGTGACAGCTGGTGTGCCTGCAGACAGCGCTCAGCGGGCCACCTGTGGCACACGTGCCATAGGTTCATCATCACGGCCTTAGATGAAACAAATATCAGCAGGCCATGGCAAACCTCCAGAACAGCTGGAACAGACCATCTCTAGCACTGATGATGTTACCTAGTTTGGGTAATGAAATATCTACAAGAAAACAACCAAGGTCAGAGCACATCAAGGACCTCTCATTTCAACCCTGGGCTACAAATACTCTCCATTACTGGTGAGTTACATCTGGTTTACACCACTGGAATCAGACTGCCTTTGCAAGGAAGAGAGAAAGAAATTCTAAATCAAAAGTATCAGGCAAAAAAACCCACTATTTTTTCCCCCAGAAAATCCTGTTTCAAAGCAGAAGACAATTTTGAAGAAATTCTCATTGGCAGAGTGTGGCATTGTGGCATCTGTTTAATTACTAAGCAGCCAAGAGATGAATGTGAATATCCCTCATTAACCTAACCATCCTCTCTACATTCATCTACAACCTCTCTGACTTCTCATGCTTTTATTAAATCCCAAAGGAAGATTTCAACAGGCAATTGATTTATTTGGGTTCTTTCCACAAGAAGTTACTATCTCTACTAAGAAGAAGAGCTGCTCTTGAGGAATTGCTGGTAAATTTCTCCTTTCCTGAGGAAATTCTAAGAAGCTACCCATCCAATTTCTCTGGCTATAATTGGACGGATATGTTTGGAAAGCTATATGTGCTTTGCTCTTTAAAAAAGAAGAGCCTAAATGCTTTTATAACTAAGCACAGCCAATCAGAGTGGAAGCTGTGCATTGACCCAACAGTAGTCACTGAAAATGGTTCTGCAGTGACAACAGTTGAGCATGGATACAAGCAATTTCCACCAGCAGAATGTTCTTCCTTCCCCCTTCTCCTATCTTTCCTTCCTCTTCCATGCTGAAGTCCAGGCATCTTGTTGCAATTAAACTGCGTCTTCTCATGTTTCCAGATGAGCAGAAGAATGGTTTTCACACCGAAATTGGCCATTTCCCCCCTAAATATACCAACTGAGGATGATATAGCTCATGGCATTGGTTGGTTGCCAATTTCTGCATTATTTCATCAGTCAACTTAAGTAATGCATGTCAGCTCAGCCACCACTCTTTTCAGATCTAGAGCAGGGATGTTTGTTGTTTTTTTTAATAATAAATATCAAATCAATACTTGAACTGTGTGGCACCTGGGTGTCATACATTCTAATACAAATAAAACTAATCAAGTTAATCATAATCCTTACATTCAATCCACTTATATATTTCTAATAATAATACATACTTATATTAAGTTATAGTCTATCATTGTTCAATTATTCCATATTTTCTCATCTTATTACTTTCATTTTATGATATAAAAATGTATACATTAATATTAATGTTGCTATGTGTGGATTGTTGGGGATGATCTGAAGTTCACTAAGTTATCAATGTGTTAAATTGACAAAGTGAAAAATTGCTTTTCTAATATGATCTAATTTCTAAAATGTTTCCTTCTGCCTATTATGGGGTTGTTGCTTCTCTTAGGAATGCATTGCCAAGAGTTAACTCCCTTGATGAAAGAAAGGGAGAAAAATATCTTCCTAGAAGGGTGTGTGAGGAATGTTAGTGAGATGATGCTGATAAAAAGATGACTAAGTCACTTAATGAGGAACTGTGTTTTGATAGCGCACACCGAGAAACTTTCTGCAAATTAAATCTGATATTGGCAACTTCATTTGAGGTAAAACTAAAATCCCATTTTTTATGTATCAATAAAGACCCATCATTGCAAAATCATTGAAGGAATCATAGAAGGAACTAATACTTCACTATTTTTAAAAACTTAAATGATTTCTTATTGTACATTATTAGGGAACTAAGTACGTAGAGCAGCTGGTTTGAATATTTGCCCATAGACAATGACACTTCATATTTAGTTTTGTAAGGAAAATAAGCAGGTTATTCATAGGCTACTGTAAAGATCAAAACACTTCAATTCTGCCAGTTAGGACTCGAAGAGTGTAAGACAACATCCAGAAAATTCTATGAATGTGGAAGCAAGGAAAAGACCCACCCTGCCTATGGTAAGACTTCATCCTAATATTTTAAAATTGGCTACCTTAGATAAGGACTGTTTTCCCAACTCTTATTTTTCCAAGGGAATTTTGCTGTTGTTGTTCTAGTGGCAATTTTGCACCTGGGTCACACAGCAGTTACAAAGAGGAGATTCTGACTAGAACCACAGCATGTTCAACCCTCTCTCTACCCTTGCAAGGCTCCAAATCTCCTCTCCCAGACAAGGATGGGTGGGGCAAGACAGCTAAAGTAGTTCAAAAACAATTTTTAAAATCACCCATGAGTCATCTGCTTAACATTATGTCTAAGTCTGGCCCCAAGGATCTTAAGCAATATGCTCAGACAATTTTTTCTGTGACTACAATGTTGTGATGTCAAGACACAATATGTAGAGATATGTTTCTTTACTAGAGATGCCTTATGGTCAAAATGCAAACCGCATATTATTACAGCCAAAACATATTTTAATTTTGGGACCGTAATTTTCTTTAAAATACCAAATTGTATCTGGGACAATGCATATGATGAGAAAATTTTCAACAAACAATGGAGTTTGCCAATGCATTTGATTTTTTTTTCTTTCTTTTTATGACCCTTTAATCCCTTTCTCCGGGGTGGAGTTGGGGCGACTGAATATAACTGAGCATTTACTGGCCAAATACCCTTCCTGACGCCTACACAGAGTTCACAGCATGTATTTTCTCTTTACACCCTGATAGAGAAACATCTGCCGCTGCCTAAAATTGAACTCTCAACCTTCCAAGTGGGAGATGAGCATCATGCTGCTCAGCCAATGGATTTAATACTGATTTGAAATTAGAATTATTATGTTTATCTGTCAGCACCAAAAAAAAGGAACAGGTTTCAGCTTTTCTAGAGTATCTTCTACTACGTATATTATAGTATAAATTAATACAGACTTTATTCAGTTTTGCTTTGGTAAATGCAGGGACATCAGTCATCAAGGGAAACTTTTTGTCTACAATGACACCGCATAAATGCACAGACACCATTATTTGTAATTCAAAGATTAAAATTTGCTCCTTTCATTAGATAAACATAAACTGAAATGCCATTTAACTTCACCTTTAAGTACAGCACATTGGAGAAATGTGTCAGGACACAGACTGAACATAGAGAGGCAGCCCTTAAACAGTGTATCAAGGCTTTGGAAGCCCAATCAGACCTGACTTTCATACTTAAAAATGGGTTCTTGGGGTGGGGAGGAGTCATTCACTTTTTTCAGGCCAATTAGATTCTATGCCAAACAATGATTCTGAAATTAAGAAAAATTCTAACCCTGACAAGATTTAATGCCCTCTGACAAGCTGCTCCTCAGCAGAAATTATGGAGTATTCTATTCGAACAACTTTGGCCCTGGGATGAAGGAGTTCCTGAAACATTAACCCCACTTTCTAAACAGTGTTTCTCAACCTTGGCCACTGGAAGAGGGGAGGACTTCAACTCCCAGAATTCCCCAGCCAGCACAGCTGCATCTAATAATAGATCTACTTAGATTTTCAAGTCAGCAGATCAATTTTATTTACAGCTGTTACTGGCCAATCTATGTAATTTTATTTATCTTATAGTGGCTATGTTTCAGGGGTGAAATGCTACTGGTTCGGATTGTTCGGGTGAACCGGTAGTAAAAAAATGCTACCAGTTTGGATAAACCGGTGTTTCCGACGATCAGCTGTGCTGCGTGATTTACATTCACTAGAAAGCAGGAAATCTTGCTTTCTAGCGAATCTAAATGATGTGGCACAGCTGTTCCTCCCACTTCACTGTTCTACTTACCTTAGAAAAGGCCTGCGCACAAAGCATGTGTTTGGCATGGACTGCACATGTGCACGCGCAGCAAACTGGTAGCAGACTTCTGAGCATTTCACCACTGCTATGTTTTGTATAATACCTTGCCTACACTAGTTTTATCATTATTGCCCCACATTCTGTTTTCTCTTCTTTTTTTCTGAATTGGTTTATAACTGAAATGAAAATATCTATCTATCCATGCATACATCTATCTGAAATACAGTATTATAGCATAATATTATGGCAACCATATTCATTCAGATTAATGAATTCTGATTCAGACAGGTGCTTTAAGGAAAGGGAGTCTTCCACATGAATGTGTACACATGCAGAAACTAGAGGTGAGTTTCAGCAGGTTCTGAACAGTTCTGGAGAACCGTTAGTGGAAATTTTGAGTAGTTCGGAGAACCAGTAGTAAAAATTCTGACTGGCCCCACCCCCATCTATTCTCTGCCTCCTAAGTCCCAGCTGATTGGGAGGAAATGGAGATTTTGCAGTATCCTTCCCCTGCCACACCCACCAAGCCATACCCACAGATCCGGTAGTAAAATATGTTGAAACCCACCACTGGCACAAACACAATTACTGAGCCCAATTCCTATTTATTCAATCAGCTTTCGACAACTAACATCAGCCTGCCACTAAAGTGAAGTTTCACAATTTAATTATGTAATAATGCAGAAATCTGATTGAAATTAGTTGTTCAAGACAGCCCATGAAAATCATATTTTGACACACTGAAAAGGTGTATCTCTTGTGTATACAGAAACCTCTTGCCTTGTATTCTTTTATATTGATGCCTTCTTGCTTACAGCTGGCTACTTCGCTGGTTTTTGCTGGACTCTAGAGTCTCCGACAAAATGTTGAGGGAATACATCTGGCCTAGAAGGCCCAGATTATAAACTTTATCAAAGATATTTAATGATACAGAAATGTTATTTATGGAAAGCAGCTATGTCACTGGAGATTTTTCTCTTCCTGGAAAGTTTTTCAAAACTGAGACTAGAATTTCAATGACCACATAAATAAAATATATCTACCTCCAGTCCATGGATAGATTACATGCATTCATTTATAAATCTGTTTCATCCCATTTAAATCTCAGTCTGTATATTTAAGACACTAGTTTATTTTGTTTATTTTTACAATAACCACTCTGCATGCAATTCCCCCTAAAATAATGTATTTTCAGGCAGGGTAAACATTTTGTTTACATTTTTGAGTAAGAAATGTACTGCAAAATTTGGAAAAGCAAACAACCCAAAAAGTACCTTCATTGCAACCAGCCTATTAGTGTGGAAAACACACATTAGATTTCCTTGCTAAAAACTGCAAACCAAATTAAATTTGCCATCCCATACACATTTAGCACGGTATGAATAATAGTGTTATCAACACCAGTTTATAATTAACTCCTGAAAGCAGCTGGTAAATTAACCACAAACATTAACTTTACAGACAGGTTCTATAAGAATGTGGTATTGGTAACAGAAAATAAGGTACTGCCCAACAGGAAAAAATAGACATGTCAGGAAATGTAAAGATTTCTGCTGATTTACATTTCTAAAGAAATGATATTTCTTTTTGTACCTCTTTCACTTTTCCTGCTTCACAGTAATTACCATTAAACTGTGGTGTGCTTTTTTTTTTCACATTGCAAAGGAACATTACCCAACAAACAAGTAAGTGGAAACTCCAGTTCCTTGCTAATGAAAGGGCTCCTGTTATAATTTTTTTTCCAGAAAATAATTACGGAAAGCCATAAACTTTTAGAGAACCAACACTTCAAAATTAATCTGCTTTTGACTTTCTACTGTGGACATACTGTGGTAACTTACAGGTATGGCAGAATGATACAGCTTAATTGTTTATTTTCTATTTAGCTTTTTTTCCCCTCTCCCTTCAAAATGAATGTTGAAAATTAATAGTGGCAGCCTAGAAATGTCTCACAGTCCTACCCAGCAGCTACTTCTAGAGGAGAAGATTGAGGGCACTGACACATACTGTTCAGACTATACTTCCCTCAGTGTATTTCTGGCAGGGGAGGATGTATATGTTTTCTTAATTAAAATTATCATCCGTGCCTTCCAGAATTCTGTAAAAACTTGACTTCTGCGTGGAATCCAACTTTTCCCCTTGTTTATTTCCCTACTTAATCTTAGCTGATAACAATGACTACTGTATAAGGCTTTTGAAGTAGGATTATGTTCTGCTTTCTATCTGCGGGATCTGCAAATATTGAATTTGGATTTCAGGTTAATGCATTGTAGCCTGGTTAGCTTTAAAAATACAAAAACCTTCTCAAATAGCTTTGTTATTGGTTATTATTATTACTATTATTAGTGTTCTATAACAGAATACCTCAAAGAGATGCATTAAAAACATATTTCACCCTTTGGGGGTGGGGGTTAGTTGATAGGATAACCCAGTGGTAGGCAAACTTGGCTCTTTCACACCCTGTGGACTTCAACTCCCAGAATTCCTAAGACAGCCAA
>JANHZT010005335.1:65314-77194 GCA_032468215.1 Stegonotus admiraltiensis
AGGATTCTATTTGAATCACCCCCAGCAGATTTATAAACAAGGAGCAGCTACAGCAACTGTCAGTTGATTTTGGATGTAAATAATATATTTATTATTTGGAACCTCTTAATCTCACTTTTTTCCCACTTGATTTTACCAAAACTATTTCCATAATTTTACTTAATGTTCTACCCTCAACTATATGCTAATGTCACAAAAACCTAAATTTATTTAGTTATCCAATCTAACTGGATAACTGGGAAGACTCTTGCATACTAGAAGAATACACTGACAAGTGATATACTGTTTTGTACTTCAACACAATCCATTTCTTTGATCATGGCTGTTGAAAGGTTTCAATTTCTGGACAGTACTTGCAGTTACTGTGAATAAATTGAACATCAAATAAAAACCTTTCACCTGTATGCAGAAACCTGACACATCAGGAAGAAACCTTGATGTGAAAGTTTGTTTTTTAAAAAAAAAACATGGCAAGAGTTTTATGAAGCCCACGCATGAGGAACAGCATACCCTTTCTATTTATAGGAGCCCTGAACTTAAATTGAAAGAAATCTTTCTGGAGGCTCTCAAGTTACTTTCAATTCATTTCAATCTCTGACCATTTTAATTTATTTAACAAATTCAAAGTTGAGTTGAGACTGTTACCACACATAAGTGAAATGATAAATAAATCCAATGTGTGCTCTAAAAAGCCCTGAATAAAATTGGAATTTCAATAAAGGCAAGCATAAGTTATTTACTGTAAGCTTCTTGCATGGGTAATCATTCTTCAGCCCTTATAGCCATTTCTTTTCATAGGATTTTTATGATGCAGTTTTGATCCTCCCAAATAGAATACAGCGTTCCAAAGCAAGCATGTTGTTAAAATGGAGTTTCTCAGCTTTTGATGTTCAGAAGCAAAAATGTATTAGCGCAATTTACAAGATCAGTCATTCTGCAGGAACTGCAGATCGTTGTAGTCAAAAGCAACAGTCTTCCACAGGTGTTCATGAACTCTGATCAACCCCCTTTGCCTATGTAGGGAGTGATTACATGTTTACCAGTGAATTCTGCATTATATTTCTTCAGTGAAGTAGGAACAGCTGCCATCATGCTCTGTTTCCAGAACAGAACCAAAACATGAGAGGGCTGGAAGAGACTGTTGCAAAAGATGCAAAATGAAAATGTCTTTTATCCTTCAGCAGATTAGATGTATATTTAATGAAAGGAAATCAAGGAGATTTAAAAAAAACCAGACCTTTTGAAAATTGAACTGTACATTTAAAAAGATGGGGAGAGCAGAGTGCTATGACATTTTTCCTAGACTTCCTACTTGTATTTAGTATTCATTGAGTCTTATAATTGATGGAGAGCCATGACAGAAGTACAGGAATGACAGGAATACAGTGTTTTTTCCCATTCTCCAAATAGTGTGAAAGGCTGTTCTGTTGGCTTTCTTAACAAGTAGCATTTTTTGCCATTGTGAAGGTTTCTGTAGCCAAGGTTGAGGAGACAGGAGACTGATTACCTATTGGCTGAAATCCCAATTAATCTATTTTGATTGAAAGATTTGGGCATGAGCAATGTTGTAATCATTTTTAAAATGTGGGAAAAAGCAGCTACATCTAAGAAGAGGTCAAGGGTCATGGGGTTAAGACTTTAATTTGGGGTTATTTTTAATGAAAAGGACCTTAAAATAGCTATAAATAAATGCCACTTTAGCAGAAAATATAAGGTGGAGAATAGAAGAATTTTTTAAGACATGATTTCTGTGCTATTCTTTTGTAATTTGTTTTTGATCTGTTTCACTTGCAAAAACATTTGCAGTGATAATGTGGACGGTGAATTTCAGAATGTTTATTTAGGATAGTCTCTGTCCCTTAATATACATCTCACTTAGAATCATCAGGTCAGCATCCAGTCATCCTAAAAGCTTTAAAAAAAGTCCCTCTGCGGTGGGTCCAAAAATCTATCTAGTCCTATGACACAGAGAGTTCAAGCTCAATCAATACTTAGGTAAAAGTCTGTTTACTTAAGAGGTGAAATTCTTATTTGAATAATGATTTTTTGTGAGATGTTCATGAGTAGGAACATTTCACTATTTGCTGCCCTGCAACTAAACCTGAATAGATTTTTGAAAACTGAGCTTGAAGAGTCATCTAAAACATCCCTTCTCAACCTTTGCAACTTTAAGATTCTCCCAGAATCTCCCAAAGCATATTAAAATTGCAGAGAGGAAGAAATATTGCTGTAGAATTATGTCTTTTCACCAACTTTTTGTTTATTGATCCTTGTCCTATGTGCATGACAAGATGCCTACTTGCAGTACCAACTCAGTATTTGATCATTGTTTCAGTTGATCAAAAGATGAGAAGCCTATAGTTCGATCCAAGACATTGCCACATTAAAAGTGGGATCTTTTATCTAGAAAGGTATTCTTGAGAGAAAAGCATTACAAAAAACTTAGGTCTTAAAAAAGATGATGACAGGACAAAGAAAATATTAGTGCTTAGCTTGGCTCAGCGTATTAAAAATAAAAAGTGAAATAAAATTTACATTTTACTTAATATGCTGATCTTTCGACTATCTTGAACAGTGTGTTGAAAAAGTTATTTGATCCTTCACAGTGATCTGGACTGTACCACAGACCCATTGACAAATTGAGAACAGTAAGTTCCTTGCTCAAATCATAGTGCTAAGAATTTTTCAAAAAGCAGTATTTTAATCTGAGGAATTCCCATTTAAAAAGGAGAACTTCTTTAAATAAAAAGCAGGGAAGCTTCTGATTAAAACAAAAAATACAATACAATAGATAGTTTACAACCTGCTTGCACAAGAGGAAAATAGAAACACCATGATTTCTGCCAGCATCTTGTTTTGGTTCTTTTCTAAATAAGGCCTTTTCTTTACTTGGTTTATTTAGCCCTTTAGATATCTTCCCCTTGGTTCTAGTGGGAAAGTCAACAAATGGAAGGACTGATTGATATTTGCAGGCAAATGAATTCCTTTTGAAGCAGTAAAGCCTGCAAAATTCCAGACTGATGTAAAGATTTTAAAGAGATATGCTATTCTAGTCTCTCTGTAGTTTTGTGGGACTTAATATAGATATGATATTCAGTGTAAAGATCTCCACACATGGGTTCAAAGACATAGTCAGTGGGAAAATGTCTCTAAAATGACGTTTCACTCTTCTTCCTACAATCACTGTAATTGAGGATCTTCACAAAGATCAGCCCTAGTTGGAAGGTTAAGCAATCTATCTCAAAATTGCCTCTGGCATTATATTAACCTGCATGCCAGAAATTCAAAAATATATCAATGTTGTGTTGTTATGACAGTAAAATCACCATCTTTAAATCACCAAAGCAGGACTGAAACTCCAGGAATGACTCATGCCTCTAGACTGTTTCAGGTGAGAGAGGTTCTTTAGAAATAGCTACATAACTCTGAAATGGACTTTGCTTTGGTTGTTGTTCAGGCCTTCTTCTCAAAGTGCTATAACTGCAGACTTCACTGCAGATGTTAGATCCAACTCAACATCACTATCAACAGTAATTTACTAGCATATTGTCTAACACCAGGTATATGGCAGGATCAAGGATAGCTGAGAGTATAGAGGATAACTAACTAACTTCTGACGTGTTGGAAGAAATATCCTTCTGGGTTCAGTTCCAAGTGGTGAAAAAGATACTGGATTCATGGGAGTTGCTTGGAAAGAAGCTTTATTGATGAACAGGATCACATGGCTTGAGTCCTGAGCAGAAAAGGGCAGAGATGCTAAGAGTGCCTTGGTTTTATGCCCTCTGTTGGGTTTTGAATTTGTATGAGCTTGTATTCTGATTGGTTGTCAGACTCCCATTGGGCCATGCAGGGACAACTCTGTAGTCTGTCCTGAGTCCCAAGCTTGGTTGAGCCTTGCTGGATGATGATGTAATGAAGGGGCTTTGGTCAGGGGTGGGTTCCACTTACCTTTACTACTGGTTTGCAGTGGGAGCGTGCACGCACGCTTGCTCACGTACACACTTCTGCGCATGCACAGAAGCTACTGCACATGCGCAGATCACTCATGTTGACGTCATGGCAGGTGGGCGGAGCCTCCCACCAGTTTTACTACTGGTTCTATAGAACTTGACTGAACTGGGAGCAACCCACCACTCGCTTTGAGTAATTCCTATTATGGCTCTACTAGAAGGAGGTAGATCTTTGTTAAGTAGAATAGACTGGCCCAGGCCTTAATGACCCATTAACAAAGGTGGGGACTGAGTTTCTGCTTCCCTTTTAGAGGAAATATTCTGCCGTTTTAATGTCTCCTAAAGTATCTCCTTTTCCTAGGAGAGGGGTGGGTGCTAACTTCCTACAGAAGGATTTCCTTTTACTCAAGAAGCCTTTTTCATAGCCTGATGCCAAAGTTCAATATACAACTGCATAAGTATTGCTTGCATTTATTATGATTGTGTCTCTGATCATGTGCAGAATGCTTCCAGTGTAATGGTCCTTTTGGACATTTTAGAAGTGTCTGATTAAACAACAGGAAAGTTTGGCTTTCTTGCACCACCTTTAAAAAAAAGCAGGAAACAAAGGAAGCACTTTGTGCATACCAAGCAAGAAAAAAAAACAGAGCCCTAGAACTCAAACAGTACCAATTTAGCAGCCTGTTCTCATTCTATAAATGAGAACAGCCTCCAATATACGATTTAGTCAGTGCAAGCAGAAGGACAATTGCCTATAAAGAATCTGATTTTATTAGTTCTTAAAATCAACAGTTGATTCTGAACATGCAAAACTACCTTGGACAGGACACAACAAATTCATTAGGAAGTTCAGCTAGCAAAATGTAACTTATACCTCTCAGGGTAACTCCATTAATTCAGTCTGCAAAAATGTCCACAATTATATCGGATTGGGCTGTTTGAGAGGACTTCTGTCAACATATTTTTTTCATTCAAGTGAAGCTTCCTGAATTAAACTCTCTTAGAGACATTTCAGCAGAGGGAACAACCAGATTGGTTAATACTGGGAATCTGTAAGATATTTTGGAAAGTTCTACAGCACTTGCCCATGTTTGGATTTTTTTTTTTTTGCCAGACCAGTTAATGGATAAGGTCAGTATTGCTAGTTTTAGTGAGCTCATTTCCCAAATTGGAGAGGAATTGGAGTTGGGCATAACAAATTATTCAGTTGTGTATGTGTGTGTATGCTTATGTGTTCCATATCAAAGTCTGAACCAGCAATTCCCAATAAGCAAAAATAAAATAAAAATTGATTCTCCTAAATACCTCCATTTTTCTTATTATTTTAATACTTTCTTTGCCATATAAAATCAAAATATCTTGTGTGGCTATGTATTTTGAGAGCCAGGAAAGTCTACAGAGTAGTCTGACTACCAGCAGTTGCTAATTTGTTTAGAGACCTGAAAAGCTACTGTATAGTCTTCAGAGAAAATGAAATAGATTTGTTGCATTGCAGATGCTTTTCCTTGTTGTTTTAACAGAAGTCATTTGGCTTTTCTAATGGCAATTATTGAATTTTCTAATAGCAATTAGCTTCCATCCCACTTGCTCCTGCTGAACAATCTAGTTGTTTTCCATTAGTCTACTTAGGGTATCTAGCATGCCAGAGTATGACATGCTGGTGTGGTTCTTACACATCTGGATTGGTTGATTGCTTCTTTCTTTCATTCTGTAATGCATATTATCAGCTTTATCCATTTAATAAATTAAATATTATTACAACTCACACAGGAGATCCTTAGCAAAAAGCAGTTCACACAGGAACGTACAAAGTACATAGAACGCAATATTCAGGGTTTTTTTTAGGAAGAAATGAATTAGGAAATTTGCTTGGTTTGTAAAAAGATCTTATTTTTAATAGCTGAATGTTCATTATTTTCTCAGTGACTGAAGGCTAATTAATAACTGGCCTGTAATGTAACCTTTCCTGCACTATTATTCCGAGCATTTAAGCAACCCATTGAATAGTTGTTTACAATGAATATATAATACATTTCAACCTATCCCAGAATGCCTTAATGTTTTACCTCCTGGACCCATCTGCCATTGTCCAATTAGGAGAACATGCACAGGAAGTCTTTTTGTATAGCTATAGCAACTGGGCATCTGGAGAGGAAATGAAGTAAGGCCATTTTTTTGCTTTGGTTTTGTTTCCCTGACTATGTGATTGTTACGCTTTTTTTTTCTTTTTTTTTCGTATATAGGGAAATACTGACAATTCTGGCAACCCAAGCAGTTATGTCCCTGTCCTTTGCCTTCCGAGAAAACAGATGTTTTCAATTGCAACAGGCATGTTATTGATGTGCTGCACATCCTGCTAGCACCCTACACTGTCTTTTAAAGGACATCTAGTTAATTAAGGGCTTACCTTTACAAGCAGAGAGCATAATTGAAGCTTCTCCAGAGGAGTTTTATCTTTAAGTGGTAGTTATACCAAGAAAATAACACCTTTTTTTTGTGGCTGCTGATATTTGGGGTGTCTGCCTAACCTAGACAAAGCAAATATTTATTTGTAGAACCAAGCCTCTTATGAAACAAATCACCAGGAGTGCATAAGAAATACACCGAAATCTTCCAGGGCAACAGAGTTTTAGGGAAACAATACGAAGTAAATATTAAAAAATCTATATGGCATTAAATCTTACTGGTGGAAGAAAATCTGTAGCATTAAAGGATTTTTGGAACTGCTGAATCACATACTGTTATCATTTGAAATCTATTTTGGTACACAAGATGCTATCCTTTTCCAAGTTACCTTTGTTTGACTCACGTTCATCTAGTCTACTATTGCTGGTGTTCCACCTTCAAACTTTCTGTTGGGATTTGACTCTGTAAAGGAACTCAGATCTCAGAGATTGAATATGCCTTGTATGGAAAGCATGCACCCTTTTTAAATATATTAGTAATGAAGTGATCCGGGTTGTTTAAAGCATCTAAACAATATAATGCTGATTTTAAAGTTATTTCTATTATAAACATACAGTGTTATCTATATAACCAGAACTATGCTATAGACCTGGAAAGGTACTTTACTTTAAAGTCAGTTTTGTAAACATATACATATACAATGTGGGGACAGGAGGGCAATCTGGCTGTGGCATCTGTCACTCCATTGATTGCCAGGTTGATTTGACTGATTTGGGTGGCTAGACAAGTGTTCACCTTCCTCCCTTATCACTTCATATGCATCCTTCTTGAAGCTATGTGCTCAGGGGAAGAAGACATCTATCACAGATAGAAGGAGTTCCCTGATCTTTGATCAGTCAAGGGCATACAATACTGTGCAAATTATAACTGATGGGCTGATGGGGTTTTATATGGGTTTTAACTTCTATTTGGTCTTAATTAGGTATTTTAATTTTGTATTTGTGGTTATGGTGGTTTTATTGTTGTGAGCCGCCCTGAGTCCGTTGGAGATAGGGTGGCATATAAGTTAAAGAAAGAAAGAAAGAAAGAAAGAAAGAAAGAAAGAAAAAAGAAAGAAAGAAAGAAAGAAAGAAAGAAATGTTACAGAGAACATACATTTAGTCATATGACAAAAATTTAGCTCATTTTGATCAGACAAATGAGACAGACATTTGATGAATCCAGTCTACAATATTTTCATATCCTTGAAAACATTTACAATATCAATCATTCTAAAGGAGAATAAAAGGCAGAGTCTGAGGGAGGAGTCAAAAGAGGAATCAGTCTAGAGTTGTTACGTTGCCACAAGCAATCCAAGTCTAGCCCCCACCCCATTGAATTCCATTGACTGTTATCTAGTACCAATTTAGTGCTGACCATTAGTTAACTAGATTCATTAGATGTGAGCAATAAATCTTCTTAATTGGAACTCAACATGTGGTTCTTCACGTCTGACATACCCAACAGGAACAGTGGGAAAAATAATACAAGATCTAGATTGAATCCTAGGGGCCCCGAGAACTGCCATGTGGCTACTTTCTTTATTAACTGAAGCTTCCAGACACTCTTCAAGGTTAGTCCCGCATAGTATGCATTGCAGTAGTCCAACTGTGAGATGACCATACCTTGAGTGATTGAGTCAGGTACTCCAGATCAGGAAAAGGGCACAACTGATGCACAGCTAGCCCTGGGGTAATGCAACCCCATTCATAACTAAAAGTGTTAAAATCTCAGAACCCAGAGCTCCTTGCACCCAAAGCCATGTCTTTCCGTGATCCAGAAGACAGTTGTCCCCCATCCAGAGCCCAAGAGTCTCCAAGCAGGGTGAGAGGGTAGCAACATCATCACTTGGGTCACCTGGGATAGAGATGCAAAGTTGAATATTATCAACATCCTAATGGTACCTCATCCCATGATGAGCTTCATGTAGATGTTAAAAAGGAGTGGATAAAGTATGATGCCCTGTGGCACACCAGAAACAAGTTGCCATGTACTGTACCTCTCATTCCCTAACAACACCAATTGAGAATGACTTTTCAATTGATTTACAATGTACCTTTTTTAAAGAGAATACATTTAATTTCATTTAGGAAAACTGTATGTATGCTCAGGATTGTATGTCATAGGAGTTTATAATGAGCCAGGGTGGTGCAGTTAGAATGCAGAGTTGCAGGCTAACTCTGCCCACTGCCAGGAGTTTGATCCTGATTGGCTCAAGGTTAACTCAGCCTTCCATCCTTCCAAGGTGGTTAAAATGAGGAGCCAGATTGTTGGGGCCAATACGCTGACTCTGTAAACAGCTTAGAGAGTGATGTAAAGCAGTATGAAGCAATATATGAATCTAAGTGCTATTGCTATTGCTATTGTTATTGCTGGAGTGATTCTCTCAATTGTTCTTCTTTATAATATAATGTAATAACTGAGAGGATAGCACTAGATGATTTTAGAGAACAGAGACCAAAACTAGTTGCATTTTGCACCATAATTTTCTACTTTTTAAATTCAGGTAATACTTTTTTCACCCTCCTTAGATTTTAGGTGGTGGATAAATAGTTAAAGCTTGTCCATATTAGATCATAGACAAATAGAAGAAAAAGTTCACGGAAGCCAAAGTGTTTTGTGCCAAACCCTACTATTATTTTTGATTAACTCATGCATGACTTCTCTTTGCAGCTGTGTGAGCAGGGCACTAGGTTTCTTTTTTTTTTCCACATCACACAACTAATCTGATTTGCTTTCTCTGCAGATGGATTTAAAGAACTGTAATAGTAGGAACAGAACTAGTGGCATTATAATTCTGTGACCTGGGGCAGGCTTTGTTCATGGTGCAGTTTCTTTTGAGTGATTGATTCACATAATCAATTCATTTTGAAATGTAAATTATTTAAGTTCGCATCCTTCAAACATCCTGTATGGATGTATGAGAACATGCATAATACCTTGTTCTTTTTGTATCCCGTCAAACAAAACTAATGTCTGAAGTTCTTTATTATAGTTATAGAATTAATAACTATGGGAGCCTGGCATGGAGTAAATGATGAAACATAAACTGTGATGCCATAGTGGAAACTGCATACTACATATACTTGTATATGACATCAGGATGCAAGTAGTGTATAAATGGCTGGGGTTTATGTCAAGGGAGTATTGATCATATAGAATAGAATTCTTTATTGGCCAAGTGTGATTGGACACACAAGGAATTTGTCTTTGGTGCATAAGCTCTCAGTGTACGTAAAGATATAAGTGATAAATCATGATCATAGTCATCATAATACATTCATCATGAATCATAAAATACAACACTTAGTGATAGTCATAGGATACTAAATAAACAATCAACCTAAATCATACTAGGAAACTAAATAAAACAATATAAATTGTAAAGATACAAGCAACAAAGTTATAGCCATAAGTAGAAAAGAAGATAGGTAATAGAAAGGATGAGAAGAATAATAGTAATACAGTCTCAGTAATAGTTTGACAGTGTTGTAAGAATTACTGGTAGTTGTTTAGCAGAGTGATGGCCTGAGGGATATTTCATCATATCTGGCTCATTTCAGTTTCTACTACATACCTATAAACTAGTACAAATGTCTGCTGCTTGTATTCCCTTTAAACATACAGTAGATTAATAAAATTAATTTGGTTTATATTGTAACAAAAAATAAACATGGTTTTAGCTTTTTCTAGTATGGCAACTGTTACAATCAACATAGCTAAAAATACATGGCAACATATTACAATTATATAATTCTTCCTGCTATGATTGTTTTATCTTCGATTTTAGACTGATTTCAGAAGTTATCTAATGTCTTTCAACACTTCAAACTCTTAGTTTAATTTGATACCTGACTTGCATAATAGTTTACTATAGACTACCTTTTCTATATAAAACTTACTTTCACAGGTTTCATATCAAGATATGGAAGTTATTTGAAAGATAAAACATTATCAAAGGATGCTAGTAACAAAGCTAGGGAAATTCAGTTTTCTATTTAATACGATTATGTGTACAGAATGTTTTTTAAGACACCCTTGGCCTCAGATAGCCAAGCTTAGGTGTGAAAAAAAATACTGCTAAAGACAGCATTAGCATAAATCAAAGGAAATTGCTATTAAAATTATTCCAAAGGTTACTATGTGCCCAGGAAGTTGCATTGTAAAACTACAGCTCTGTTAATGCAATCTGGAGAACATGCAGAAATCAGTCCAATATCACGTACAACAGTTAGACTTTTTCTATGGCAGGCAGCATGAAAGGAAACAACAGAACAATGGAAAACAACTACAGGACTTTTCAGAGTTAACTAACTAAACCCTTACCACTGTTTGCTTCATAGGATTCTCACCGTCCATAAAGACATACTGGAACAATCAAAACTGGACATTATTTAGAATTATGATCCCCTTCTTTGTGTAATTTAATAAAAAAACATTTCCTCACCTTATTCAACATCATTCTTTTTGAACAGATCTAGTGCATAGATAAGAACATTATTGGAGCAGCAAGACACACAGAACAATTGGTGATTTATGCTATTCCCCTCCAGCCTCATTTCTGGTTTTTATTTCTGGTTTTATTTTATAGTTGTTATTTTCTAGGAAGATTTTTATCATAATTTTCTTACCTGTATCTCAGGTTAATAAAAGTATTTTATAAATTGCATTAAAGTCTAACCTACCTAATTCCATTATAATTATGCATAATTATGAAATTAGTAAAAATGAAAGAGCCAGATACGTATTTGGCCTTTTTTTGCCCACCCGTGATTTTTAACTGCTTATTTTGACTGTTTTTCCTTTTTTTTCCTTCTTACCTACCTGCATCTGTGCAATATTCGTATAATGTAGTCCTTGGATTACAATCACTTGTTCAGTGCCTGTTCAAAGTTATGATGGTGCTGAATGAGTGGTACGTACAACTTGAAGTTCAGGACATTGCAACACCACTGTGGTGACATGATTGTGATTTGTGTGCTTGGCAACCAGCTAACACTTAGGATGATAGGAATGTCCCATAGTCACAGTCAATGGAGAAGCCAGTGGGGAAGAGCATAACACACTCCTCTAAATAGCTCCCATTGCTTTTTCTCCCAAGGGGTCTCGTACTTGGTAGCACACGCCCACACACACTTCATATTGCTGCCTGCATCAGACCACATCACTCAGCCCCTGCCCACTCTTTTTTGTACTCTAGCTACCTGGCATAGCTTTACAATCAATAATTGTTGAAACTTTTGTGTAATGTGGCCTTGTAAATCATCTGTTTTTCCCTTCCTTTTTGATAGCAGGGGTGAAATCTAAAATTGTAAGCCGCCCTGAGTCTCCGGAGAAGGGCGGCATATAAATAAAATAAAAAAAAAATTGTTTCTACCAGTTCTGTGGGCGTGGCTTGGTGGGGTGGTGGTAATGTGACTGGGTGGGCATGGCCAACTTTTTTTTTTTTACTTTTAAAAGCATTTTTTCTACAACCTTAAGAGGT
>JANHZT010005335.1:156523-166765 GCA_032468215.1 Stegonotus admiraltiensis
CCCCCGCGACGGCAAAAAGGTTACTGGTGGGCCTGGAAGGCCCATTTTTCACTCTCCCCAGTCTCTAGAGGCTTTCTTGGAGCCTGGGGAGGGTGAAAACGGCCTCCCACCCCCACCCCATGGCCCTCCAGAGGCCAGAAATGGCCCATTTCCCAACTTCCGGTAGGCCTGTAAGTTCTGAAAATCAGCTGGCTGGCGCACGCATGCACCCTGGAGCTGACCTAGGGCAACACTCATGTGACTACAGATATGGCTCAGTGTGCCACCTGTGGCACATGTGCCATAGGTTTGCCATCACGGGCCTAGGAGCAGACCAAGGTCCATTCCTTTCCCACAACCAGTAGTCATTTTAAAAAGGGCATGAGGACTAGGATCCTGCTCTGTTATTTCCACATGCATCTGGTTTTCAGAGATACTAGCCTTTTTTAAAGCTGGCTTGTTTATTTGAAAGTTTTAATAAATACGTGAATGTTTTAACCTATTTTCCAAAGCAGCCAAAGGCCAGACAAGGAACAATTTATTTATTGGTTTGTTTTATATGCCGCCCTTCTCCGGAGACTCAGGGTGGCTTACTGTTCTGTCCACCCTGCTTCAGGAGCCAAAAACACACAAACCAGTTAGCTAGTTGAGACAGATTTATTGCCGCCAGCCAGTTATCAGCAATAAGTCTTGGCAGACAGCCTGGAAAAGTCTGCCGAGTGTCCTCTTATCTGCAGCAGAGGCCAGTCTTAACTAAACACAGGAATTCCAGCAAAACGAGAGTCAATCCTACTGCATAGATGCACTTAGTTTTCAAACCTTAAATTCAAGAGCTCTTCCAGCAGGATAGTTCAGAGTTATTGTTCGTCCGTCACAGAGCTTCCCAGGTCACTCCACCCCCTTTTATCCCCTGTGGGGCATTGGCTCTGTGACTCAGCAAATCTTGGTCTGCCCCGCCTTTTCTTCTGCTGCATGCATCTCTCCCTCCTCCACAGCCTAGGATCAATCCACGCCCTCTCCTCAGTATTGTCCAGTCCCGATAAGCTTTCTTCTGGCTGCCCTTCCTCCTGGCACTCAGTCGGGGCCTGGGGTGTCGCCAGAAAGGAGAGACCAGGAGAGGGGGGCCTTGCTTCCTCCTCACTCTCGGAGACATCTTCCTCCATGAGGAAGTGTTCCTCCACAACACTTACAATGCGTTAAGCAATAGCCTTCATACTTTTGTATATACTGCTTAGTAGGGCTTTTGGGCCCCCCAAGCGGTGTTCTTTTTTATACAAAGTCAGTTTATTGCCCCCACAATCCAGGTCCTCATTTTGCCTACCTCGAAAGGATGGAAGGCTGAGTCAACCTTGAGCCTGGTGAGATTTGAACTTGCAGTGATTGCAGGCAGCTGGTGTTAAATAACAGTGCTTTAGTCTTCCACACCACCAAGGCTCACTTTCATCCAACAATGGATGAAAACTGATCAAGGAGAGATTTAACCCAGAAATAAGGAGAAATCTCCTGACAGAGAATGATCAATGAATGGAACAGCTTGCCTTCAGAAGTTGTTGATGCTTCATCACTGGAGGCTTTAAAGAAGAGAATGGACAGTCTGTTGTCAGAAATGATCTAGGGCAGTGATGGCTAACCTTTTCCAGAGCGAGTGCCCAGTGCACATGTGTGCGTGCGAATGCATGTGCACGTGCTTGAACCCCCAAAATGCAATGTGCACACAGCCCCTGTGCATGTGCCCTGCCCCCCATGCATGCGGGCACACCCCCACATGTGCCCCGCCCCTGTGCAGCAGAGACCAGAAGACCAGCTGGGAGGTGGAAGGCGGGCACACATGCCTGGCGAAGCTGAACTGGGGTGACAGCTTGTGTGCCCAAAGAGAGGGTGCTGTGTGCCACCTCTGGCACGCATGCCATAGGTTCACCATCACGGATGTAGGGTCTCCTGCTTGAACAGGGGGTTGGACTCCATGTCCTACAAGGTCCCTTCCAACTCTATTATTCTAAGTTGATCAAGTGTTCCCCCCCCTCCAGCAAATAATGAAATATTCGCAAATGTCTTGTAAAAACTTAGGTGTTTTATTTAACAGCAGACCCAAAGATTTTAATGATATCCCTTTTCTCTCGAGTTAATATAGCGGTGTCAAACTGGTGGCCCATGGGCTGGATGCGTCATGTGCAGGCCACACCCACCCCAGCTCTGCGAAGGGAAAAAAACATTATGAAACGTCATGTGATGGCAAAATAGGAGCTAAAAGTGATCCCGTTTGGAAAAATATCTGGGGAGTCATCTCTTGAACTCAGGACGAAAGTGAGTGTATAAAAAGCGGGCAAACCAGAAGTTGCATTTAATATCCTTGAAATTTTTTGACGTCCATGAGTTAATAGGTCAAGTTTACCCTTTTCTTGATCAAGTCATTCTCATTTGTCAATTTTAGGATTTCAATACCTTTAAATCCATCTACAGGTTGAAGGGTCATTTGAAACTTACATGAATGATCTTTTCCCCCTTTTTTTAGTCTATATTAAACTGGTTGGTTAAATGTAGTCTGGTTCCTTCTTTTGATGTTGCTATTGTGATTTCAGTACCAAAGATCTTTCAAGCACTTTTTAGAAAATATAAAACGGAGGTGAGTCATTCTGCTGTGACTGTTGCTACAGGGAGATTTCTTGTTTGGGTGCAATGTGGTCCCTGCATTTGCTAAAACAAAACACTGGAGCTGAGGTTAGAAGAGAAAAAAAGATGCTATACCATTTTTCAGCTCAGGTTTGTGCAGTGGAAAATTATGAAGGGAACAAGTCTTCTAAGAATTATGGATATCCAAGGAGCAGGCAGTCCGAGAAACACTGGAAAAGGGGAATAACACAATCATTGGGGCCTCTTGAAATGTATTACAGGGCCTTAAACAGAAAACATTTTGGAAAAGAAGGTTATTTTTTTTCCCCTTTCCTTCTAAGGGAAATTGCATTGAGCATCACCATTGTGGTTTTTTTTTCCTGGGTGCCAGGCTCTATCTGTTTCTGGAATGGCTTAACGTTCATAAAGTTACAAATTATGTTTTACACTGTAGCTCTTACACAAGTTAATGGGCCTAAGAAAAGATTTTATAAGGTTCTCATGATTATAGTGCAGGCCCAGAGGACACAAAAGAAGCAGAGTGGTGATGCTATAAAGAAAGTAATTGTTTGGTTACAAGCTAACCTCTCCTAACTAGAAGCTCAGAAAACAACATAGAGAATATTCTATTTATATAGAACAAAGCATTGAGACTTTAGCACAGCATAAGCAAATAGAAATTTCTATTATCTTTTCTTGTGTTGCAGCATTGTGAAAGCTGCTAAATATCAGGTATGTTGGTGCTGGTAAACTGTTTCCTAGGTTTGTTTACAATAGCCCAAACAATGCCCCAAAGAATAATGAATCAACAGGACAGAGGATATATTTTGAAAGAAAAACACAGAAAGGAGTTTTCAGCTCATTCCTCCACTAATACATTCCACTTTTCCTTCCTCGCCTGTGAACCTGCTTGCAATAACAGATGAAGATGATAATGGTCAAGAGAAGAAGAAGAAAGAAATATGTCCATGGGGCAAAGCTGCATTTTGACTCCTTGATTTGGAACTTCTAAAGAACCAGACGTTCTCTTTAGATTGTGATTTGACAACCTCATAGATCCTGTTGGAATACTTTGGGAGTCCTAACAACATCCCACGCTGTTCTCCCTAAGGTTAACTCTAGACTGAGATTTTGCCGGGAGCCAATCTGCGTGACTAGAGATCCATATTCTCTAATGCTTCCAGCAACTGCTATGAGGAGAGGAAATAGGCAGTTATACCTAAATCATAAGCACTCAAGAATGTTTGTGACATCTAAGCACCAAGTACATGATTATGGGTTATGCCAGTCTTCCCAGCTTGGTACCCCAACAGCACCTATGGAGATACTGTGTCAATCCATCATATGGACCATTTTCTCTGCTGATGTAGCAGAAAACATTGTTCCTCGTGTTGTTACAGTAAATGAATCACTTTCACATCCTCTATTATACACTACTAATCTTAAAAGTTATTTGTATTTGCTGTGCAGCAAGTCTGATCCCAAAAAAAATACAAACCTACTGCTTTTTGGTCCAATTTCAAACACTAACTTTGGTGGAAGAAGACACCTAGAGCAATCCAATTTTCTTTTTCAGCTTCCAGCAGTAAACTTTGCGTCCAGCAAAAAGGCAAACTGAGCAATTGACACCTATGAAGGTGAGGGAAGTCTCACCAGATTGGAAGCTTGAATACATGGTGCATATCAATCCATGTTCTGATTCTGTGAAAATAGTATTTTCTTTGATTAAAAACTGTTTGGTATTTCGCAATGGACATTTCTGACTCTTAGATTATTCAGGAGGGGGAATTCCAATGTTACAAAGAGGCTGGAGAGGGGGTGGCCTTTGTAAAAATTCTTTCAATTGGGTAATGTTGCAGGCAGAGTTTCAGGGTAATTGTTTTAAGACAAATGCAGCAGGCTGTGCAAGGCTTGTTTCGTGTAACACTTAAGTGTAAGCCGAAAAGGAAAGCAGCACATTTAAGGAGATATAATACATTTGCCTGCTTGACTAGGCATCTCCTGATCTTGTTTTCCTTTCAATTAGGCACAGCTTTATATGCGAGCGAAAGAAAATACCTACATCAGGCAGCTGGAGCAACAGAGTGTGCTAAGGACATTTTCTTTTATTGCTATATGACTAATCGTGCTGGATTTGAGTCCTCCTTATTCCATAGTTCTAGTAGGACAAGCATATTTTACAAGGTGGCAATGTCTTCTTGGAATAAAAAGTCTACATAGACATAAACCAGTTTCCTCCGTCCGTTCATATCCTTTTACAGAAATACCTAGGAACTGCGGTTCTTAGGTAAGTGAAGGAGAAAAGTACAATACAGCTACAAAAATAAATCAATTAAAATGTGATCAGTTGCAATGAAGTGTTATGTGATCTCATTTGATGTGGTATGGTTTCAGATGAAGAAGGACCTGGAGTTCAATGAGATCAGTTGAAGATATAGAAGGTTTGAAAATGAATATCAGCAGGATTTCTTTTTTCTTTTTTGGTGTACCTAAAACAAGCTTCTCAAGAATGCAGTGGTGTATTAAGTTGCTACTGTTAAATCCCAAGTTAACCTCTAGCCATTCAGACTTCATATAGGATCACTACCATATAAATGGGTGGACTAGAGGCAATGAAGCTTCCCATTTATGATCATCAGGTTTCAAGGATGCATGGCCAACATGAGATGAGGTCATCTAACAATTCTGTGTCACTCATCAGAAACTGCCAAGAAATCTTTCCAAGTGTTTTTGATAGACACTGACTGTTTTTCCCTTAAGCTCTTAGAGATGCACATGCCATTTTCAGTATGGTTGCCCAGGGATAGATCAACTCTCCCACCAGGAGCACAATTGTTAATACTCTATCCCCATCCATCATCATTCTCATCCAATAATTCCTGATTTTTATGTTGAGGTTTTGTATGGATAAGCCAATAAGTAGGTGGTTCAGAAACAATGGAACAGCTGTCAAGAAGAGAAACAAGAGAAACAGCCAGATAACACTTGTAAGACAGCTGTGGCTTACTGTAATAGTATGTGAAAAAGACTTTGAGAAAGGGACAAAGAGGGAGGGGTGAAAAGAGGTATCAACCTAGAATCCCTATGTAATCACAAGCGAACTAAGTCCAACTCCCTTTGAATGTTGTTAATCCTTATCTAACTCTAACCAGATATTGATCATTTTATTAAGAAGATTCCTGGACATAGGCTTTTAGCAATAAATTTAATTGAACTATCACATGTAGACCTGGTCTTTCATTCTTGACACCTCAGGAATCAAATAAGAGGAGCCATAGCTCACAGCTGCATAACAGGCAGAGAAAGAGACTTAAAAGGGCCCTCCCCAAGTTGTTAAGGAGACAGCAGAACATTTGTACTTTCAGACTTGCAAGAGTCTGTTAAAGTAGACTAATAATAAATTAGTATTATATTAGTATGGTGAGAAAAACAACTCTTTGTTTCTCAATCGCTCCTCTGCTACCCTGCCCCCTCTCATCCCTTTGTTGTACAGGCAGACATCTTAGATTGGTGGTAGAAGAGGTCCTAATCCAGGCAAAGATGAAAGGGAGCAGATCAGGGGTGGGTTCTACTTACCTTTACTACTGGTTCGCAATGGGATTGTGCGCGCTTTTTCACTTCACTCGCGCATGCGCCTTGCTTCTGCACATGCATCTTGCTTCTGCGCATGCACAGATTGCTTCTGATGACGTCAGGGTCAGTGGGCGGAGCCTCCCACCGATTTTACTACCAGTTCTATAGAACCGGTCTGAACCGGGGGCAACCCACCACTGGAGCAGATTCATTACCATGTGCATTTTACTCCAGAGTGCTCCTCCCAGCAGAAAAGAACTACGACAGTTTCAATAAAGAATTGCTGGTGGTAAAAAAATGCCTTTCAACAATAGAGACACCTGCTGGAAGGAGAAGCCCATTCCAGGCAAGTTTATACAGACCATAAGAATTTAGAGGTTCTGCAAAGCACCCAATCGAGTAGTCATAGTTTTCACAACTTTTTTCTTAGTTTGATTTTTATATCTCATATAAAAAGCTCCCAGGCTACCAGAATAAGCTTCCAGACACCCTCTCACATAAGACAGAGCACAAGGTCCTCCACTAATAATTCAGTCGTGCCACTTTGGGTTGCACCATAAATCAGACCAACACAAAAAGCTGAGAGATAAAGCTGTGATCTCTTTGATCAGATTAGGGCATAGCAGCAGCAAGCTGCAAGCCAGGGCCTGGATGGATGATCTCCAGGAAGACCAATAATATGCATTTCACAGTGAAGAGGTTGTAGCTGTTGCACAATGGATAGCTTACTCTTTATGTGCCTCTTCCTTAATGGAGGAGGTATTATAGCTGTGCCTCAACAACAAAACAGCAGGGCATAGGGGGATATTTAAAACCCAACACAGACCCCATCAGGCAGTTTTGGTAGCCCCACATCCACACAGATAATAATCATAATTTTTTCTCTTGTCATGTGTCTCATGGAGAAAAACCAATTCCTGGTAAACCAGGTGGGTTATTGCAATTGTGTGAGATCCTCTTGCAGTTCTGGGACATGATTTCTCCAGATTTCATTACAGACTACATTCATTACAGGCTATTAAAGGGTTATACTACCCCTGTAGTTGTAGTGAATTTACTTATCAAATTGTCTCATTTTATTCCATACAATGGCCTTCTAACGGCCCAAGAAATAATTCAAATCTTTTTATATCGTGTCTTTAGATATAGAGGATTGGTCAATCATGTGATTAGAAGGTCAGTTCAGTTCCAAATTTTGGAAGACTTTCTTGTATCCATTAAATATTAAAATGCATTTGTTTTCCTCTAAGGCTCATGGAGAATGTGAGAAGGTTAAGCAGATATTGCAGCAATATTTAACAAGCTATATGTTTCTTACCAGAAGACAATTGGACTGATCTCATACCACTTGCTGAACTTACCTACAATAATGTAACACACACCTTGCTATGTCCCCATTCCAGGAAACTAAGGGATTCAGCCACAGATCTTACCAACAATCAGATACGAAAGTGCCTTTTGTCACAGTGCAGATTTCCTGTATGAGAGACAAAACAGCTCAAAGCCTCTTAAAGGAACAGCTTGAAAGGCCACACAAAAAAAGCAGTAGATGCGCATTGACATTGCAGACGGAGGTTTGGTGTGGTTTTCTACAAAATTTCTAAATTCTGTGAGACCTTCCAAGAAACCAGACTTAAATTATATTTGCCCTTTTCCAGTCACTAAACAAATCAACCCGATAACAATTCATTTGTGATTGTCAGGGTCAGTAAAAGTTTACCTTGTATTCCATTGGTCTTTGCTTGTGAAAGAGGCTCTTTTCTGACTCTGGGTTCACAGATGGTAACCACTATTACAACCACCAACCCCAGTAAATGGGGAGGAAGAGTACAAGGGAAGTGGTGCTAGACTCTAAATACAGATGGAAATGGGATGAATACTTGATATATTGGAAAGGCTACTCAAAGTCGGAGAAGTCATGGAAGGCAGTAACAGATGTCTTTGCACCACAATTGGTGCGCTGCTTTCCCAACCAACACCCTAACCAATCCCATTCCCTGCAACTACCAGCCTTTCAGGAATTAGGTGTTGATCAAGACAAGCCAGATGTGGTTGGGTATATGGAGCTTCAGGAATAGCAAGAGACCAAGTAGGGAATATGGGAAATGAACCATCTCCTTTCAAATCAAGCATACAAGACAGGACAGAGGGAAACCAACTGATTCCACCTCTACAGGAGCATCTGATTTACAGGATATCTCACGTTATCTTGGGGAGCTACCAGGAGAAAAGGGAAGGGGTGACATAGCTAATATTTTATTCTCATTCTCTTGACTTAAGGTCATTCTCTTGACTTAAGGTCACAAAAGGTGATTGCATGATCCTGGGACACTGCAAATGTCCTAAATACATGACAGTTGCCAAGCATCCAAATTTTGATCACGTGACCATGGGCAGTCTGCAAGTGTCAAAATGTGCAAGTGTGAAAAACGGTCATAAGTCACTTTTTCCAGTGCTGCTGTAACTTTGAATAATCACTAAATGAATGGTTGTAAGTCGAGGAATATCTGTAATATTTGTGCGAAAGACTTTGAGAAAAGGGACAAAGAGATGCTGCCTAGGGTGCAATCATATAAGAGGGGACATAGCCCACAGCTGCATAATGGCAAAAAAGAAAAAGAAACTCAGAAGGAACCCTCCCTAATGTCTTAAGCTGTGAAGGAGACAAATTTGTACTTCCAGGCTTGCAAGGTTCCCTTAAAATAGCCTTACAATAAAGTAATATTAACACATCTGTTTGGGTTTCTTATCTGGTCTGCCTGGGAAGGCTGACACTTACCAATGGGAAGAAGAGAGCTGATGATAGTGTGGAATTGCTCATGCACTGTGCATTTAAAAGATAGAACCCATTAAGGAGCTCTATTGACTGCAAAAGAGAGAGAGAGAGAGAGGAGAGAGAGCACAAGCAAGCTGCCTCTCAGCTAGTCTCTCAGGACTGAGGGATTCATCTCCACCGAGTTCAATAACTACTGTTCTTTAAAGTTATTCTTTGTAATGCTGTTTGCAGAACTGTGGGGTTACTAGTTTTAATGGAAAAGTGAATTTATTTTTGTCTGTTCATAACTTCTTACTTGAACTGGGGAGGGGGGTGGGTTTCCCCTTAAAATCTCTCTGCTGATGGAAAATTTGGCAGCAGGCTTGATGAAAATAAACTCTATAGGAGCTGAAAGTGATCCCGTTTGGAAAATATCTGGGGAATCATTTCTTGAACTCAGGACGAAAGTGAGTGTATAAAAAGCGGGTGAACCAGAAGCTGCATTTAATATCCTTGAATTTTTTTGACAGAACCCGAAGAGGCAAAAAAAGATCATGAAAGATTAGTACAGGTTCGACAATTTGCTTTAAAGGAGTATCAAGTTGATTGTTTATAATCCTAGCCTAAGACTAGAAGATCTGTTTGTGAGAGAGAATAAACCATTTTTGTTCTTTCTGTGGCATTTAAAAAAGATTATTTCAGAAGTTCTTTCTGAACTTAGTCCATGCTGCATCACCTTCCAGCATTCTTTGGGGATATCAGAAGTCTGGCTCTGAGCATCAAACCCTTTAAGACCTTCATTGCTTTTCCACCGACTGTTCAGCAAAGAATGTGTATCAATCCTTTTTTCTGAAAAATTGGGCAGAAAAACCTCCAGAGATATCATGAAGAGATTCTGTGAAGAGCAGAGGATAAAGATGCTGCAAGCTGCAAATGTAAAATGGTTTGAAGAAAAAAAAGCCATTGAAAACAAAATACCGACTAAAAGGCTTCAGTGGAGGAGACTGTCTGCTTTTCAAATTCCTTTGTGAGGAAAAAGACAAAAGTTAAAAGCAGCGTAGAAAAATTATGCAAGGAAGGGCTTTTAAAAAAAAAAGAAAGAAAGTCCGTATCTGCGTCTGAATAGCTACATAAAAGCTAGAAATAATATGCAAGAATATTAAAAATAAAGAGAATGGGGCATTTCTCTTTAGCCATCACTTTGAGAGGCTTGAGGTATAATATGAAAGCAAATTGAGTTGAAAGTGATTTAATACAAAAATTGAAGCACCTAATCAGGTTGTAGCATAACATGATACAACCTGCAGGTAAATAAAAAGAAGAAA
>JANHZT010005335.1:176566-187584 GCA_032468215.1 Stegonotus admiraltiensis
ATAGAATTATGGGTGTGGGCACTCACGTGCGCAACCCCCCCGCACTCCCCCCGCTTTTGGCACGTGATGGCAAAAAGATTAGCCTTCACTGGCATAGGGTTTCCTGCCTAAGCAGGGGGTAGGACTTAAACACCTCCAAGGTCCCTTCCACCTCTTCTCTTCTCTTCTCTTCTCTTCTCTTCTCTTCTCTTCTCTTCTATATAAAAACTGGGCATGACTAAGAAGGTGCAGCTTCTGCATCTCTAGCAATTTTTCAGATCAGACCAGTAATGAGATAGTGGCCAAAATGGAAATGGTATGACTAATGTAGTTAGTACAGGTGATTCCTGATTTACAACAATTTCTTTAGTGATCGTTCGAAGTTACCACAGCACTGGAAAAAAGTGATTTATGACCGTTTTTCACATGACTGTTGCAGCATCCCCATGCTCGCATGATCAAAATTTGGATGCTTGGCAACTGGCTCATATTTATGATGGTTGCAGCGTCCCACAGTCATGTGATCACATTTTGTGACCTTCTGACCAGCAAGTCAATGAGGAAGCCCGATGTCACTTAACACCCATGTTACTTAACAACTCCAGTGATTCGCTTAACAACTGTGGCAAGAAAGGTTGTAAATTGGGGCTAAACTCACTTAACAAATGTTTCACTTAGCAACAGAAATGCTGGGTGCAATTGTGTCGTAAGTCGAGGACTACCTGTAAAGTAAAGAGTGGTAGACTGAGTAAAAAAAAGTGGCCAAGGAAAGGCTTCTTGCCCATGACCCTTCATTTTTTTTATTATGGTATATTATGGTATTCGATTGTAACCCTATAAGCTGCACAAAATCTAGCAGAATTGTGCAGCCTCTCAATTATAAAATTAAAATAAAACACCCATATGCAACCTGCTAATGTCTTTTAAACAGGTTGGCAATAACTTCATGACTAGTTCCTATCTAAGAATGCTAAGGTCATGTGGCATCCTATCTACAGTAATGGTTTAATGTAAGTCCAGAGCCACAAATGAATATGAATAGTTTCATTTTTTCAAATCTATTTTTGCTCACGTTATTTTATTGGCATAGAAATACCCTTTTTTCTGAAGCAGCTGAGCAAATTGTCTCTCAGTTGCCTTAGGTATCCATCAATCATACATTTTAATAGAAATAGTGTCATTGTAATGAAATTTTGTCAATGGATGTGTTGCTTGTTATGAAAAAAAACATGCCTACAACTTGATAGTTTTTGATAAATGCCTGTGATTTGTCATTTGCAAGATTTAAAAAATGGAACCCATTGTCTTACGATAAAGCTCTGTCCAAATGACATTATCTCTTAATTATTTTTGCAATATATTTTTGCAGGGTTTTTAAGAGTAAGACTTTATTGTCTAATTTTCATGATTGATATGCTAATTTTGAGTGTATTAGATTAGCAGACAATATAAATTTCCATTAGCATATGCTTTCTGGCTGCCTTAATGAAAGAAACATGGCAAAATAATGCTTTCTTTGACTCTTTGGAAGCTTTGATAGTAACATCACATTCCAGCAATGTGTCTTATATGCCAGTGGCAAGTAGTGACTTGTATGGCTCCAGGCATTAGTAGATCAGCCTTCTGACTTGAAAAGGCCAGGCAGCTGGGGGCACTGAGGTAGTTATATTTCTGCTGGTAATAATAATATGGCAGCACGGTATCCAGTCATCAGGCAGACTGAAGGTTATAATTGGGCAGGTAGACACTAGTGAGGAAAAGAAGGGGGAAGAAAAAAAGGGGGAAGAGGACAGATGTGTTAGGTTTATCCAATCTGTTGTTCTGTTTTCCATGAGGTCTAATGCTAATTTGACCCACAAATGCCAAAAAGATCAGGAAGAAAATATTGACTTGCCCCTTCCACTTCTAGAGCTATGCATGAGTATTGTCCAACATAGTTTTGGAGGAAAAATGCTGTGTCAGGCAAAGCAAGGGACAATGGTGGGTTGTTCCTTACACTATTGGTAGGACCACTGTTATACTGAAAATTAAATCTGTATGTTTCAGTTCTTCTAATTTACAGAAAATAATTTTTGGTGACATCCCCTTGAGTGAAGTGCAGAATACTTGCACTAACAGAGGTTCTTGACTCACCATCTCTTCAGGAGTTTGTAGTCCCCCAATTTTCCATCTGCCAATGACATTTGAGGAAAGAGACATCAGAAAACAAATGGTCATGAACTTTTTTTTTGGAACAATAGACATGTACAGCCAGAAGCATTGCAAGACAGTGAAGACGTTGTAGCTGAAACTAGAATACCAGTACCTACTATCACCTTGCAACAATATAGTGAAGTCAATTATTATCATCACACACACACACACACACACACACACACACACACTCACAAGAAAATTATATACCGTTCCTTAAAATGAGAAAGGAGGAGAATATGATGAAAGTGAGGGTAAAGAGGAAGGTGATGGTCTCTTCTATGCTGGAAAAAAAATGGGAGAAATTGAAAAACAGGATTGCAGCGTAGCTTTAATTACATACTTGCTGTATAAACCATGTTAAGCTGCAATATTTAAGCCATGCTTTGTGTAACAAGGTATAATGACCTTTTTCACTTTCAAGCAAAGCCCAAATAGAAACAAATAAAAAAAATAGATTGGTACAGTGAATAAACCCAGCCATAGGATTCTGTGAATGTCCAACTCTCTTCAAGTACTGACAGAAATATTTGCTTAAAGCTCTGGATGGATACAATACACATTGACTTCATGTATCTGTTTTGCACTTTTCTGTGAAGTTGGGTGTGCTGTTATTCACATTTTATGAGTAAGATAAAGGACTTTTTGGAGGCCGTATACCAGGGCTTGGTCAAGTGCCCTGTGAAATTTTAAGTCAAAGGAATCACCTCAGTGGAATAATTGGGTCTAATTTATGTCCGTCTCAAATCCAACACAAATGTCAAGTTTAAAACAAGTAACGATTAACATTCTGACATTCTTTTTCTGGAATGTTTCACAAAATATATGCACATTACTGAGGCTATTGTTCTCAATTGGTATCCTGCTGAACAGATATCCCCTCCAACGTAAATCCTCTGATCTTTTAAGATTGCCTGGCACTCATTTCTCAGTGCCATTGCTTGCAGAGACACAGATGGCAGAAGATTGTAAGAGGGTTTTCTTGAGGGCAGTGAAATTCCCTGCTGGTAAATGTTAGGTCATCTTACCGGTTTTTATCTGGTTTTGGTAGCAAATGCACATGTACCTCTTTAATGAGTAGTTGATGCTATTGTTGCTTATTTTATTTATAGAGTGTTAATTTTAGCCTGCTGCTGGTTTTAGCCTATTCTAAAAATGTTTTCATGATTTCCAGTCATTTTTTATACTTTTTATATTGAGACTTTTGTAGGGTGGATAAAGAGAAAGTGAATTACAGTTCTAAAAATAGGTAAGTAAAATTGGAAATATAGTTTACCACACAAGCCAACTCTTTCACTGGTTGTGGTGCCATAATAATGCCATCAAGCTAGAGAAACATTTGGCAATATCTTATAAGTAACTAACACTGAAGGGCAAATGTGACTCCACTTGTTAATAATAATCCATCGAAAAAGGGGTGTCAAAAATTTAATTTGGGCCACGATCTTAAATGGGCTCTTCATTTCTGAATGAGTAGGTAAGTTATATACTACAATTACTAAATTAATTCAAGTATGTGTTTGCTAGGGAAAGTTTTGTATATAACCACAGAGAATTTACTCCTGTTTGATAATTTGTATAATGATGTGGATATTTAATAAAATATATCCACAGCTGAGAATAGACAGGCTTTAGACTAATCTGCATAGAGTACAATTTATTAATTTATAAGAAGAATGTACAATAATTCAAAAGCTATATAAATGTCCCAACCACTTTTAAATTAAAGACTCCCTCAAATCAACCTTAATGTCTTATGACAACAGAGCTTCTTGGCAACAATATGGAAGATAACAGTATGGTTATCTTCTTTTTAAAAAATTCTGTAGTCTAGCTTAACACTCTGGGTTTTCCTGGTGGGATCCCATCCAAGAAATAACCAGATTCAATCCTGCTGAGCTTCTTGAGATCAGCCCAACCTAGCTACTTCTGTCACCAATGAGCATCCTACCAGATGTGTCTGGATTCAACATTGCTGACAAAGTTGTAACTAAGGATGGGGATAATACTCACAATAACCTGCAGCCAGAATGAGTTTGTATAAACACCATCTCTATGGCATGAATTAGGTCTTCATGTTATGATGTAATCCAAACTTAGTCAACATAGGAGAAGATGGGGTAGCACTAAAACTGGAAGGTAACATCAGATTGAAGGATTAGAGACTGCTCCAGCCCCAATTTTACTGCTACATGTAACACCCAAAAGATGAATAGAGGTCATTTTTAGAAGTGCTTTCATACATACTGTATATTGTTTTTCTCAACACAACAAAAATCCCTTTGGGAACTAACCAATGTATGAGCTGCGAAAGGTATTTTTGTTTATCAGCTTTGAAAGGACAGCTGAGGAACAGCCCATATGTTAGACAGTATTTTTACTTTCTGAAACAAAATAAGCAATACCAATCAAGACATCAAACAGAAAGCTACTAATGAAACGATATGATAAAATATTTTCATGAGCCAGATAAATGTCTAATGAAATTCAGTGACTTCCCAACATCCCCAGACTAGTGTTAAAATCCAAAAATTAAAAAAAAGAGTTTCTCAAATGTTAGAATCTCATTTTAACATAACATCCAGTGGGAAACATTATGCAAATAGGCGATAATCTTTTCTTTTTGTAAAGTGACTGATTTGAGTCAACACTCTGATGTACCTTTCCTCCCACCAATGTTCGTTCCATAAATGTGGAAATGCATAAATTGTACATAACCTCATTTTATAATAAAATGGCAAAATAAGCAAATAAATCTGATTAATGAAATTATGAAAGAACTCCAGCACCGAAAAATGATAACAAGTTTGCAAAAGCTTTTAAGATACCCAGTTTAGGGGAGGAAGGGCACTGTTTGTCTCCTGAACAATAGCACCATCTGCTGCCCATTTTACTGGATTATGATTTTCTGCAACCTTTCCAAGGATGACTCTGACTGGCTGTCACAATCTCTGAAACGTTTTAGGGTATTAAGATCTGGGTGACTCCCACCTGATACTGTTCCAGGGGCCTTGAAGACATGGCTGTTTTTCCAGACCTTTGGTTAGGTAATTGGTGCCCTTTGCAGGTTTTGCTGATGTTTGCTTTTGTATTTTCTGGCCAGATTTTCACCTTGTTCTTTATTTGTTTTTGGGGTTGGTTTATCTTTTTAAATTGTACTGTATTTTCTTTTTCCATATTGTTAGTTTAGTTTAGTTTAGTTTAGTTTAGTTTAGTTTAGTTTAGTTTAGTTTAGTTTAGTTTAGTTTATTAAATTTTTATACCACCCTTCTCCCGCAGGACTCAGGGCGGTGTACAGCCAGAGATAAAACCCATAAATATAAAAGTTAAAAATGAATTAAGAGTATTAAATGATTTGGTTGAAACTAAAATACCATAAAACAACCCAATTAAAATTACATTCAGGCCAGTCCTGCTTGATGGAACAAAAGTGTTTTAGGGCGCGGCGGAAGGTGTGAAGGTCGGGAATCCTGTGAATCTCCGGGGGTAGCTCATTTCATAGGGCAGCCATATTGTAAGCCATCTGGAGTGATTCTGGAATTGGATGGTGCCTAAATCAAATAAATTGAATTATATTTTTTAAAAAAATTAGGGCTGGGGTAAATCATATGGATTTATTTTTGTTGTCATTTAATTTACCTCACAATATAATGCTGAGTTATTTGTTTTAATAGATCATGGATAAACTGGGACATAATATAACAACTGCTGCAAATTTGTGGTTTATATTTCCAAATATGCATAGATATTTCAGATCTATAATTCATATCAAACGTGAAGCATATCAGATTTTGCTTTGAGTTAACGCAACTGTTATTATTTTCTATTATTTAGACTATTTTAGCTTGTTACTCTCATACTTATTTTTAACAAGTAAGGTAATCTTTTAGATAAATATTGAATCTGGTTAGTGAGGAAGAAAATACAGGATCCTTGAATGGCATTCCTAAGTCAGGGTGACTCTGTAATCACGAATGAAAACCTTTTTTTGAGATATGGTAGATGAAGAAAACCCCTGATATATATTTTATAGTAATAGTTCATCCAGAAACTCTTTTGGAGTGGGCTATGTAGACCAGAAGTGGTATTCAGCCAGTTCAGACTCCGGCTCTATGCTGTCCTATTTGGGCACATTTTTGAGGCCGGGCGCATGCACGGAAGGTGCACACGTGGAGCAAGCGTGTGCATGCAGGGTGAACTGGTGGTAAAAAAAAAAGTGAAACCGACTGCTGATGTAGACCAACATATTTTTCTTACCCTCCTCAGTCTTTATTGTTCTTCCTTCCCTTTATTTACCTAACTTTCCAGTCTAATCTTTTCTTATGTTCTCTCACTCTATTATCTTTCTATAAAAAGTTTAAATATTGTGCTTAAAGGCAGAGTTTCAGTTGTTCATTATTAGGAGCCATTAACCCACACATTTAATCTGACCCACCTTGTGTTGATGATTGAGATGGCCCCTCAGCTTCTTCTAAGCCCTGCTCCACACTGTCAGGTTCTAACATGGAATTGAGATAGTTCTACTATTTTGAACTTTCCTGAATGAGAGAAGGCACAAATAAGGAGAAAGGTAACAAAGAGAGACTAAAAAAAGAAATAAGTGGTACTTAGATTCAAAGACACTTGAAGAGTTTCGGGCAAAGACTACAAAAGACTCAGTTTCTCTGGAACTCTGCCCATGATGGCTCAGAACAGGATGTCATTGACCCATGACTTTGAAGACAATGACACACAGAAGTGCAACAAATTATCTTAAAGTACAGGGAGATTCACATGGGGGAAGAGAGTTCATTGTGTTGCCAGATCCTTTGCCATTTCACACTTTAAAGGTTGAGTTGTACTCAGAATGAGCGGGCATCTAAAATTCTAGCAACAAAGATGTTTTTAGCACTGACAGAAATCCAAAGACCTCCTTCTGAGGTCCCATTACTGTCCCATTTTAAAATCATTTTAATTGATTTCATATATTATGCAAATATAAAAGATCAAGGAAAAAAAAGGATAGAAAATGGGGGAAAGGCTAGAAAACCATAGGAAAAAAGTCAAACAACAAAGATACATTACGGTACATATAGAAAATTATATTGCTATTGTGCAAGATGGTGGAGATGGATTGCCAAAATTTTGTGAGTTCTGATGATCTCTGAAGTTTTCAGCCATTTTTTTTAAATGAGTCATCAAGCAGGACTGTAAAAGACTTGCTAATCCTTTGCTAATCCTCGATATAGATCCATGCCAAATATATCAAAATCAGGGCTGAACACAGTTGGAGCAACGAGGCTTTCCCTTCATCTTGATGCCATGGGCAATCATCAACTGGAGTGATATTAACTCTGACATTACACTGAATAGATCCAAATAATCCATTTGTTCCTGGAATTCTCATGTGTTAATTGCAATTATATGCTTAATCTTCCTTCCCCACAAAAGAGAGGGTAAACAATTCTATTTTAATTACTAATTGCGACAGATAATAGCAGAAGAGGTTATCAGATACTATTAGTACAGATACAACAATTTTTTTTATCCCTGAAGCAATCTGTAAGCTGGTTAAAATGGACCACGGAGATATCCTTCAAGCATTGGACACCTTGATAATAAAAGACCTCATAAGTTAACAATGAATAAAACTTGATGTCTTTATATTGCATGATTATAGATGCAGAGTAATCCTGACAATAATATTTGATGGAATTCACTCTACAAATAAAGGAGCATATTTCAGGGTTGAAATGAGAGGTCCTTGGTACTCTCTGAGCTTGGTTGTTTTCTTGCAGACATTTCCTTACCCAAACTAGGTAACATCATTAATGCACTGATGATGTTACCTAGTTTAATGAAATATCTGCAAGAAAACAATCAAGCTTAGAGAGCACTAAGGACCCCTGAATTCACTGTACATCATTTCCCATCATTGTTCTACTTTACAGAACTTGGAAGAACCATGGTGGCACAGTGGTTAGATTGCAGTATTGCAAGCTAACTCTACTCACATTGCCAGGAGTTCGATTCCTTCGATCCTGACCAGCTCAAGGTTGACTCAGCCTTCCATCTTTCCGAGGTAAGTAAAATGAGAACCCAGATTGTTTAGGGTGATATGCTTACTCTGTAAACTGCTTATAAAGGGCTGTAAAGCACTATGAAGTGATATATAAGTCTAAGTGCTATTGCTATAAATCTAAATGCTATTAAAGTCAACCTCAAGCTGAGCTCAGCTCCTGGTAGATATATGGATATGCCTATGCTGTTCTCAAAATACAAAGGCAGTTTGCTTTGGTTTTCTTTTATTATTTATTAATATAATAATATTATATAATGTTATTTATTTTTACTTCCAAGTCCAGACTATAGTCCTTCTAGTCTTCTGTCTGAGTACTAAACTGATCTAATCTTGCTTAGCTTTTTTGAAGTCATCCAAAGTTAAATAGCTTTCAACTGCTCATCTTCCACATGTAAACCAGCTGGTTTTCAAACAGATCTCAGTCACTTCCTCCTCTTTGGTTACAGTGATAGCAGGAATTCTATCTGGATTGTAGTTAACATGGGATCTGACTACTGGGTTTCCGTCCCTTTCCCCCACTCACTGCCCCGGTCCCAGGAAAGCAAGTGCCTATTGTTTTCCATTCTGTACACACAATTTAGTGGGGAGGGAAAAAACCCTATCCAACATAGTTTTACTGTTCTCTTGTCATTTGGGCTAGAAGAGGATATTTGGTAGATCTTCTGTCAATTTATCCAATTAAAACAACATCATACAGCCATCATCAAACAAACAGGCAGCTTTTCTCTGTTCTTGTGCTGAAGCTGTTAAACTGAATACCCCAAAAGTTCCTGCATTTCATCACCCACTAATGATTTCCCACTCACCCACTGTCCCCTGCCAATGCCATAGGTTTGCCAATGTCTAATGTTTTGTGACATTTTTGTGACAGGCAGCCCAACAACCCAGCATGAAATGGCTGTCAATGTCAAAAAGGGGAGGGGAGGACAAGGGAGAGGCATCCCCTCAGAGAATGCACCATCCAGTTGGAATGGAGGTATTTGTTAAAAGACAGTATGAAGAGACTAGACTGCCTTGCTCAAACAGCAGAAGGGAAAACACCACTTTGGTGCAAAGCAAAACCAGTATCACCTTCCTACTAACCGAGGGACAGGTTGAGAATGATGTCAACCAGTCCTGCCCTCTCAAAATGGTAGGTGGCCTGCCCTTGCACTGGTACAAGCAGAGAGTACACTGCTTGGTTATTTTAAAAGCGTTTTAAAATACATCCCTCAGTCCCTAAACACCCTTTAAAATCAGTATCTAATAGAGCACAGGCATCAAAATGGAACTCCTTTGGCCTCAATTCTGTGGCTCAGGTGCAATTTCCAATTTCTTTCAGTGCAATTATTATTATTTTTTGCAGGATTTCTTTAGATATAAGGAGGTGTAAGATCTGAATTCATCATTAATTATTTAGCATGCATAAAAGATCTCTAGGCTTAAGACCTCCCATGTCAGTTCTAGGAGCTTCTGTTTTATAAAAATATCCTAAGACTTTTAAGATATTTGTGAAGGAAAAGAAATCAAATAAACCTATGCTATAGTTTTTTGGTTTTTTGGTTTTTTAAAAAGATTGTACTCCAGTTTTGGGTTAGTTTTTTAAAGAACAACTCCTGGAGAGAGAGAGAGCAAGGAGACATTTTAAATCCCTCCCATTTGATTTGGAATAAATAAATTACACGGGCTAACTTATTTCCGGTTGTAATCCATTTCTTTCAAGAACATTTTAAAATATACAATTGCTGATAGTAGAATCTTGGTAGCACTATGAGACCAAGCATATGGTTTATTGCTGATATGCATACATGGTGTAGAATCTGATCGAGTTTAGCTTTCAAAATTCATGTGGTGTTTTTTTTCTACACTAGTTAATAGAGATGTCTGGAATGCATCCAAGCATAGCAATATTTTAGAAGTAATTTTCATGCTCATAAGAGAGACTTGGACATTACACAAAAGCTTCTAAGGAGGCTTTTTTGCTGGATATCAGTACTTTGATTCCTGACAGATCCCCTTTCTCCTTGCACAGAGATTTGATACACAAATCTATTCTACACAGAATTTTCTTAGATATTTGACTTCAGGTCAAATGAAAAGACTCTACTGTAACTGCCAGGAAGTTTTGTATGCATAGTTGGTTTTGAGGACAAATAATCACTGCTATTTTGGACTGTGTTCCAGCTTCTTGAGGTTTGAATAACAGTAAACAGTGGTGGCTTCATAGCATCACAGTAATTGATGTGAATGTCAGGGTTCCAAGGAACACCCCCAATGAAATAAAGCTCTGAGGCCTGAGGTTCCTCAAAGTTCCAATTTATTAGAGATGTCATGTTCCCCCATCAGGGAAAACCCGAATCTGAAAGGTTCCAGGTTTTCCCCACCCAAAAGAAAGTCCAAGCCCCTTCCCCTGTACCCACATGTCCATCACATGGTCCAATCAACTCTTCACTCTCAACTGGATACAATCTTCAGGCAGTCTCCATCAGATGCAGGCAAAAGTCCTTGAATATGGAATATTGTTATGACTAATTTTCTACCGCTCCAACAACAACCCCCTCCCAACTTCCCCAGCTAAAATATGTGGCAGTTAAGAAGCAAAAAAAAAAAAATCTTCCAAAACTGACAGTGGCATTCAGTGATGTGGCATTCAATTTAGTAACTTTAGATCTGAATATGATAGCCTTATACTTCCTTTCCATCCATACAAAATTATACTTATTTATTTATTATTTATTGGTTCGATTTATATGCCACCCTTCTCCGGAGACTCAGGGCGGCTTACAATGCGTTAAGCAATAGCCTT
>JANHZT010005335.1:196006-207325 GCA_032468215.1 Stegonotus admiraltiensis
ACCCTGGACCACCCCAATGATGCCCTTGATGTGATGTCCCGGTGCCTGGAGGCCGTGCAGATCTGGATGGGGAGAAAAAGACTCAAGCTCAACCCTTCCAAGACTGAGTGGCTGTGGCTCCCGGCATCCCGATATAGCTAGTGGGTGCCATCACTGACTATTGGGGGTGAGTCATGGCCCCCACGGAGAGGGCTTGCAACTTAGGTGTCCTCCTGGATGCATGGCTGTCCTTAGAAGAACATGTGACGGCTGTGGCCAGGGGGGCTTTCTATCAGGTTTGCCTGATCTGCCAGTTGCATCCCTTTCTGGATTGGGACTCCTGTGCACAGTCACTCATGCCCTCGTCACTTCCTGCCTGGACTACTGTAATGGTCTCTACATGGGGCTCCCCTTGAAGAGCATCCGGAGGCTCCAACTGGTCCAGAATGCAGCCGTGCAGGTGATTGTGGGAGCGACAAGGCGCTCTCATGTAACACCTCTCCTGCGCGAGCTGCACTGGCTCCTGGTGGTCTTCCGGGTGCGATTCAAGGTGCTGGTTACCACCTTCAGAGCGCTCCATGGCTTAGGACCTGGGTATCTACGAGACCACCTTCTGCTACTGATAGCCTCCCACCAACCAGTATGCTCCCACAGAGAGGGGCTCCTTGGGTCTGTCGGTCAAACAATGTCAACTGGTGGCCCCCAGGTGAGAGCCTTCTCTGTGGGGGCACCTGCCCTCTGGAAGGAGCTGTCCCCAGAGATACGGAGGATCCCGGATTTACGCACTTTCCACCGTGCCCTTAAGACCTTTTTATTCCAACAAGCTGGGCTGGCCTAATTTTAATATGGATTTTAAAAAAGGGGTGTTTTAATTATTATGGGCCAAAATTATTTAATTTGTTTTAAACTGTTTTTAAATTTTGTATTTTCTGTGTTTTACTTATGGCTGTGCACCGCCCTGAGTCCTTCGGGAGAAGCGCGGTATATAAATTTAAATAATAAATAAATAAATATTAGGAAGAGAGATGAAAATAGAACTGCTGATATAATAATGGTATAGTAAAGGGAGGATATAAATAGAAATAAATAAACAAATAGCAGAAATCTATAACAATATGACCCCTTCATGGATTATGAAGTATAACGTACCATTCTAGAGTTACTATATTATTAAAAATATATTCTAGAGCAGAGGGTTCTTAATTTCAGGGAGTCCATAAACTTGGATCAGAAAAAAGGACAATTTTGGTTTTACTAAACTTTAAGTAAAGTTTATATATTCAGTCAGTAATATATGTAGTGGACAACAAATAATTGTGGCATCCAGACTCCGAAGCTGTTAATAAATTTTACTATCTAAAACTCTCATACCCTAAAAAGGAATATTATCTTGTTATTCATTTAATAAAGTAATAAATCACATGTTACTATATTCTTTTGGTAACTGTATTAGAGCATAGCTGGTTTCCTTTATAATACAATCTGTATACATTTTATGTAATGCCTTTAAATACATTTTTCAGAAGGAATCTGCAAGTTTCATCACACTATCAAAGAGGTCCATGGCACAAAATGATTGAGAATCCTTATTCCAGAATAGTGTTTTCTCAACCTCAGCAAAGATGTTTGGACTTCAGTTCCCAGAAATCTCCACAGCCAGTGTGTGGATATGCTGGGGATTGCTGGGAGTTAAAGTCCATACTTCTTAAAGTTATTGAGGTTGAGAAATGCTGTTCCAGGGCTTGAAAATGGGAGCCATTAAAGCAGTGGTGAAATCTATTTTTTTTTACTACCGGTTCTGTGGGCGTGGCTTGGTGGACATGGTGTGGCTTCGTGGGCGTGGCTTGGTAGGCATGTCAGGGGAAGGATACTGCAAAATCTCCATTCCCACCCCACTCTGGGGCCAGCCAGAGATAGTATTTGCCAGTTCTCCGAACTACTCAAAATTTCCACTACCAGTTCTCCAGAACCTGTCAGAACCTGCTGGATTTCACCCCTGTATTAAAGTTATTAGGAGTCCAAAACACCTATCTGAGAGGAGAGACAAAACTTGGAGTGAAGCTTGGTGGTGCAGGAAACATGACAGAGATATGTGAAATCATATATGGCATAATTAATGTGGACAGAAAGAAGTTTCTTTTTCCTCTGTCACAATCTCAGAACTCTGAAGTATGAAGGCTATTGCTTAACACATTGTAAGCCGCCCTGAGTCTCCAGAGAATGGCGGCATATAAATCAAAGCAAAAAAAACAAAAACAAAAAAACAAAAACAAACCTCAAGGTTAACTATTGAAATAAATACTGGGCGATTCAGGATTGACAGAAAGGAGATTTGTTTTCCACACATGGCCTGGTTTAACTGTGGAATTCACTGCCAGCAGTTGTGATAATGGCAGACGATCAGGGTAGCTTTAAAAGAAGACTGGTCTGGCTCATGCTGAATCAAGCTTTAAATGGCTACTAATATTGAGGGTTGTTTACCACCTCCTGATCAAAGGCAACATACTGGGAAGCAAGAGTTGAAGAGGCTATTGTCCTCAGTCCAGGCTTGTGAGCTTCCCAAACAATCCAATAGGCTCCTGTGTGTGCAGAGTCTTTGAATACTTTATGGCTTAACCCAGCTGGGCTCTTTTTACATTGTTACATCATATACATTAGTAGAATGGGTAAAACAGTAACATTTATAGTTTTATAGTTATTACCCATGACTCTCCAAAAAGTGGGGGAGGAAGCCAGTATAGTGTTTTATGAAATTAGCACATACTGGTATTTATGCAGCAAGCTTAGAAATAATTCCTATATTTGTAAAGAGATATAATTCACTAATTATATTATACTATATTATAATTCACCCTAACTCTTTCCAAAGTTTCACTGTATTGTTTTCATTGTTCATTTGTGCTCATTTTGGTATTTGGATTTTTGGAGAAGGTATATACATTAAGATCGTGCTAAGAGGAGGTGTGATGGTAAAAGCTTTAGGAAACCTTGATTGAAATGCTCCCTTTCTATAGTTCATTATCCTACAACTAGAGTCCTTCAAATAGGGGATTTGAAGTGAGGTAAAACATGGCCACATTATGAACATCATTTGGATTATGTAATCTTCATAACATAATTGTGTGGCACTTTAAAATCAATACATTTACAATGGATATCCAAAAAGTATCTATTTTTCTATTGCAGGAGTGAAATCCAGCAGGTTCTGACAGGTTCTGGAGAACCGGTAGCAGAAATTTTGAGTCGTTTGGAGAACCAGCGAATACCACCTCTGGTGGGAAGGGAGATTTTGCAATATCCTTCCCCCAGGAGTGGGGAGGGAATGGGGATTTTGCAGTATCCTTCCCCTGCCACGCCCACTGAGCCACGCCCACAGAACCGGTAGTAATTTTTTTTTATTTCATCACTGGTCTATTGCCATTGTTACATAATAAAGTTTAAGTTATAAGGTCCATTGTATATTACAGGTAATCCTCAACTTACAACTACAATTGAGCCCAACATTTATCTTGCTAAGTGAGAAATTCGTTAAATGAGTTTTGCCCCATTTTACAACTTTTCTTGCCACATTTGTTATGCTTTTTTTTGTTTCAAGTTTTTTATTTTATTTTACATATACCTATCAATGTATGAACAGTGTGGCACCTGAGTGTCATACACTGCAGTTATTATGCTAGTAACATAGTGGTTACCCTGCAGTTATTACTGCATAGTTGGATCACTGCAGTTATTACGTTAGTAACATAGTTGTTAAATGAATCTGACTTCCCCATTGACATTGCTTGACAGAAGGTTGCAAAAGGTAATCCCAGGACCTCGGGACAGTGCAACTGTCATAAATATAAGTCAGTTGCCATGCGTCTGAATTTTGGTCATGTGACCATGGGAATGCTGCAATTGTCAGTAGTGTGAAAAATGGTTTTAAGCCACTTTTTTCAGTGCTGTTGTAACTTCAAATGGTCACAAAATGAACTGTGGTAAGCGGGGTGAAATGTAAAATTTGTTACTACCGGTTCTGTGGACGTGGCTTGGTGGTGGTGGGTAATGTGACTGGGTGGGCGTGGCCAACTTTTTTTTTTAAACTTTTCGAAGTATTTTTTTCTAATGCTTTGAAAACCCTCTGCTGATCAGGCAACACAGCTGGGATCATCAGAGACTTTTCAAAGCATTTTTTTTACCACCTCTTCGGCCAAGAGGTTGTAGAAAAAAATGCTTTGAAAAGCCTTTGACGATCCCAGCTGAGCTGCGCGATAATCAGAGGCTTTTTTTTTTACTTTTAAAAGCATTTTTTCATTGGAAGAGGTTGTAGAAAAAAATGCTTTTAAAAGTAAAAAATAAAAAGCCTCTGATGATCATGTGGCTCAGGTGGGCATGGTGGGGGGAGCGCAGGGATTTTTGCTATCGGTTCTCCTTACCACACGCCGCCATCGCTACTGGATCGAGCGATCTGGTCCGAACCGGGAGCATTTCACCCCTGGTTGTAAGTCAAGGACTATCTGTATTTTCTTTCAATTCACCAAAACTGATTAGCTAGTTTTATTAAATACGTGTTTTCTTCTTCAGTCTCAAAACTTCTTAACATGAAAACCTAAAAGATGAAGATATTGAGGAACACATTTGAAGCCTCTGATTGCAGTAACAAAGAAGAAACAACTATATTTCCTATTATTAATAGCAGTGGAGAATAATAATCATGAACAATCAACTGATTGTGACCAAAACCCCTGCTTCCCAATTGCATAATAAAAGCATTCTGATAAACCTGGGATAGAATTGCTGAAAGAAATAGTAAGTAAATTTTCTTCTATGTTGTTCAGAGTGGTTTCTTTCCTGGGAAAGAATGAAAGAGAAAGAAAGAAGATATGAATATATGGATGGATGTGTGGTATGGTGATGAGGAAGGGACAAGAATAAAGCTGTAAGATTCAACAATCATATAATAAATATGTTATGCTTATATTTATGGGTAAATAGATAATGTATATAGTAGGTAATAGATATTCAAACTTGCTACAATGATTCTGAATGTTTTCATGAATGAATACGTGTTTTGTTCACCCATCAGTTCCATCTATTTTTATATCCCACAAAGCATTCTGATGGAGTTAATGTAGCTTTCCAAAACTCCAAAACAGATTAGTGTGTTTGAATTAATATTTTGCACTTTATATTAAAATTATATACATCTGGATAGTCACTAAGTGTTCAAACTGCATGAGAAGGTAATTTTACTGTTTATCTTACAGGTAGATACATAATTTAAAATATATATAAAATGCTATCTATATAGATTCAGAGTAGATGAATTTATAACACTGACTAATGTAAGCACTGTTGTAGAAAAGAAAGATTGTATTATACGGAGTTTCCCTGTGTGGGTTGAATTCTCCCATTTAGAAATGTACAAGACTCAATCATGCTGCACAGCATGATTGATTGTCAACTCCTGGCCTGTTGGCCCACCTGCTGATCATAACTTCCTTTCTTGAGGTGTGATTGACAGATTTGAATGCAAAAGCTGCTTAGCTGGCCCAGTTTGCCAGGATACATTTATGAAGAAAGAAAGAAAGAAAGAAAGAAAGAAAGAAAGAAAGAAAGAAAGAAAGAAAGAAAGAAAGAAAGAAAGAAAGAAAAAACTTTGTGAATGGCTGGCGAATTTTATTTCTTTGTGGTTCTGGTATATTTGAAAGCACTTGGATAGTATATTCTGTCAGTTCAATTGTGGCAGATCTTGAGAGATATTTGTTCTGAACTTGGCTTCTTTTCATCAAACTCTGATGATGCAGCACCTTTTCTTTTAACCTTTGCCTTCCCAAGCTTGTCAATATGAACAATTCAGGGCCTGGACAAGAAATCAGATGTCAACAGTCCAAACTTGATCAGTTAGGAAAGAAAAACTCCTGACCCATGATTAACCAAAAGTATTCTTGGCTAAAATAACCAAGTTTGGTAGCCAAAGTAGTTATAGAAGAGGCAAAGCTGCATCTGAGATTTTCCCACACAAAAGATACAATTCACTTTTCCTTGTCCCTGGCCAACTCCCTGGTTATCAGTCAATGTCCAATCAGGTGTTAATAAATTATTTAGGAAATGGTCCCTGTGTTTGCGTGATCTCCAGCTCCACATTCTTTTGGTGTGACCTTGAGATGGCTAGTGCTTCCCACAGGATGGTACTGCTTGGTTTCAATTCTTCTGAGTTCCCTCCCTGCATCCCCACCGGCACTGCTCCCTCTTCTCCCCTCTCCCCCCGGCTCCCCATTACTGATCTCTGGCTGTCAGCATGCAATACGTAATTTAGCAGAATGGTAGCCATGAGATCAGATGACACTGTCAAAATGGCACATGACAAGCAAACCTCAACTCTATTGCTAGAAGCATTTTTCACTGTGGAATAACCATGAAGAAAGTATTTCCTAAGAATTGTATTTCCAGCACTTACTGCAAAAGGAACTGCCAGTGAGTTTGTTTAGATTTTCAGAGTCAGAGTGGCCTATGAGCTGCAGACAATTGATTACATCAATTACATCATTATTATTATTGATTACATCATTTAGTGCTTTTAGACTAGAGAGAAGATAAATTTATCCAGAACAAAATCAATATATGTAAAGAAGCAAAAGTCTTCAAATATGTAGTTTTATTGATCCTTTAATAAGACTAAAATACTAAAATAAATTAATCTACTGAGTAACAGTCAGGAGAGGACTCATTTTAAACAGTATCACAATTCTTTTGACAGGCTGCAATATAGCCATACAAACATGCTTAGGCTGGTGTAAATAAATAGATGCTTAAATTAATAGTCTCCAAGGTTCCTATATATTTGTACAATTTGGCATTGAATAAATTCTTAGTACATTAAAATGTATATTGAACATCTTTATTTCCCAGATAGGAAAGGATCCGGTCTGTATTGCAAAATGGACAAGGTTGATATGCACTGAGAAGTATGCAGAGGGAGATAGCATATGTTAATCAAAATTGAATTAATTAGTTTGTAATTGTGAGGAGATTCTTTTGCAACGCTTGCTTAGAGCTTGATCAGCAAGCATCTAACACTATTTATAGAGCTGCATACCAGTTGACTCTGAAATAGAATTTGTTTACTTGCAAACAATTTAAGGACATTCGAAAACAGCATACCTAGTTTCTAGGGACTGTGTACCAAACAAATGCATGACTGAAGTAGCTATAATTAACATGAGCAGCATCCTCATGTAGCCTTGGGTGACATCCTAAAGTAGCTCCAAAAGGAATTTAGAAAGCTGCCTATACTAAGAAAGGCTCTTGGTCAATCTAACTTAGTGCTATCAACATGAACTAGCACTCCTTGTCAGAGTTTTTAGTAGGATTTTTTCCCACTGTATGAGGATGTTATGATTTGAATTTGTGATAGTTTGCGTATTACACAAGTCTAAAGGCCTCAGATGAAGTGTGTTCATATAGGATTGATCTTTGTACTCCCCATAGTGATCCTTGTATCCTTAAACTCTAGGTTGGCAGATAATATTAAAACTCTGGGGAAAGCTTAATGCATGTCCAGGCAATCCTGAATCTTTTGCTTTGTCATCAGTGTATTATTTGAGACATGCATACAAGTTGTGTTGTGTGTGGTATCTTCTACCTTCTTTATCTTGCATAAGATTTCTAGAATTTTTCCAAATTTGCAACTAAATTTTAATTCTAAATGATACAGAAGGGAAATAATCATTAAACATATTGGATCATTTCTTATTTTTACTGTCAACTTAATCCTAAATTGATATTAAAACAAATCATAGTTAGTTTTTACACTGAACTATTTCTTTGCATTGATTTGGATAGATATTCCCAGCATATCACTCAAATATTAAGAGAAGATCTTGGACAAAAGGATTGTCTATTGTTAATTAGGCAGTGAAATGAAATCAGCAGAGATGGTCTCCTTAAAGCAAATAACAAAGTAGCTTGCTAGCATTCCATTTACACAATGAAGTAACCTAACAGTAGAGTTTTCTTCAGTGTTGATGATGGATTCTTCCACTCATCTGGGAAATGGGAGTTTTCTATCAGGGAAGGGAAACACTGGTTAAAATGCATGGATAAACCATGCAATTTAGTATTACATGCTTTTTTAAAATGAAAAATACTATTACAGGTAGTCCTTATGACCACATTTGGGATCAGAATTTCCATCACTAAGCAATGTGGTCATAAAGCATGATGTTACAGCAGTCCCAATGACCCAAGCTTATGGGTGATTAAGCAGGAAGTGGAAAGGCCATCCCATGTAAAGAGTAAAGGGTAGGAGGGCTGCAGGCAGGGTGATATGGGAGGTCCTGGAAGGCTCAGCACAGGCCATGCATGAGTTGTGGGAAGGATGCTGTAGTATTGTATAAGTTCAGGCAGGTCGGGGTAGAATATGCTACAGATCAGGGGTTTCTTGGCACATCACAGCTTTGGGGCTACAAGAAACTCCTGAATTACAGCATTGCACAAGGGACAGACATTCCAGCCCAGCCCAGCCGTGCTGCAAAAAGGACTTCTTGACATGTTACAGCTCTTGCACTGTAAGAAGCCCCTGAGCCATAGCACAGCACCAAGCTCAGCCCTACCCTGGTCTAGTGGTTATAGTGGAAAGGAACTTCTTGATGTGCCATGGCTTTGTGACCCCAAGAAGTCTCTGAGCTGCAATGTAGCATGAAGTCCTTCACAGTGTGAAGCCCGGGACAGTAGCATGGCACTAAGGGTCTTTCTGATGTGCTGTGGCTCTGGAACTGCAAGAAGAAGGGGATCCAGCAAATCCTAGGCTCAGCTGACCCAGTAGCATGGTACAAAGCCACAGCGAGCCCATCCCAGTCTCAACCATAGTCACCTATGGCACCCTGCATTCTGAAGACCGTTACTCTGTGCTCTACCATCACAGCTGACCTTCATTGTCTTCTTGCTCCCACAGCTGATGAGGTGGGCCCAACCTGGAGCTACTGGTGATATGAGGTCATCAGGTCTCATGAGGAAAGTGCAGTGCCGCCTTTGGGAAGAAAGCCTTGTATGGTCATCACCTACCTTGCAAACGGCCAGGCGGGCATGCTTGGTCAGCAGCAGGAGCAAAATGACAGCAAAGGTCAGCTAGGGTGGCAGGGGCCACAGAATGCAGTGAACCAAAAGGGTATGAGGGGGGGAAGATAGGTGGTTGGAGGGGGTTGAAGCACCTCTGTGGTTGGAAGAGTGAATAGCCAGCAAAGTGTGTGAATTTCAGTCATGTGAACACACAGGGGCTCTGCAACAGCTGTAAATTGGAAAACCGTTCTTAAATCCCTTCATCAGCATTGTTGTAACTTTGAATGTAAGTCAACAACTACCTGTAATCCATTTCCCTTTAGAATTTGCAAGATTTTAAATATTGTTTAGACACACTCCATAAAACCAACTTATAAACATCTATTCACATCACTAATAAGAGTTTGCAGGTAAATATATTCTGCTCCACTTAGCAGGGAATAAAATACAAAGCCCGTTAACACTTATACATGTGAATAAAAGAAAAATCAAAATTATTTAATGACAGCAACAAAAAAGGATTTTTTTTCTTATTTGAGTACCAAAAATGTATACTGGCATTAACAGAGTTTAGAAGAAGCAAAATAGTAGCTGTACAATCAAATTTAAAAAAAAAACCCAAGAGAAGAATAATTTTTAAGTGAGCCCAGAAACCTAAAGATAAATCAATCTGAACCTTGAGGTTTCAAAAGGCAAAAGTCACAATCCAGGCAACAAAGCAACAAATCTTATACCAAGGGTCATCGGTACTCAAGGATAACCAGTTGTTGCACAGGCTGACAAGCATCAGACTTCCAGCAGAGAGCCGTATCTACCTTAACCTTACTCAGCTGATGCTCACGGAGCCTAATTTGACTGCAAAGTGATACACATGTATTAAGTTAACAGAATTAACTCAGCAAATGTTCATTAAGCTTGATCTAATTGCAAGGTTATTCAGCATGATGAACTACCCTTAAGTAGACCATCATTCCCAGTGTGGTTTCTCTTGCAAAGGAGAAATTCAGTGTCTCTGTATTATGTGATATCTACTCAGTACCGACACCTTTCTCAACAATTCAGAAGGAAGAGACTACAGTGTCTGATTCTGGCTCAACTTCTGTCTTTGGGCCTGAGCTATTGTAAATAATTCTGTAACTGCCTAATTATTGTTCCTTCCCTTAAGGAATCAGATCAGGCCATAAGAGTTATATTTAGGAGGAAGCAAGGTAATTCATAATTTCACCATTATTATAGAACTAAATGGGATGATAAAATTATGGGAAATACATAATTGTGATGGGATATAAATATTTGCTTTATATTCTTTTATTAATTTTTTTTCTTTTCAGTCACGTCCAATTTTTGAAGACCCTCCTGGACATGTTCTGAAGTTTTCTTGACAAGGTTTTTCAGAAGTGGGTTTTCCATTACCTTTTTCCCAGGGCTAAGAGTATATGACTAGGCCAAGATTAAAACATTCAAATTCATTCTTTGGTAAGAAATGGAATTTCAATATCCTATATATGAAGGAAGCAAGAAATTTGAAATCCATTTTTTTCTTTATATGCTAAAGGATCTCTGTGTTGATTAAGCTGCAATTTAACATAAAGTTATGCTTCTTAAATTGCAATGAAATCAAGGGAGCTAAAGCTTAATTGAGCAGAACCAGGAGCTCATACACACACACGCACACACACAAAATTACTTATCTTGCATTTTGCAGGTGCTTAGGTAAATATACCTGTCATTTTTGAAAATAAGGAACAATTACGTGAAATATCCATAAAAACAACAAGTAATAATAGTCATATTTAATTACAAGATTACTAAGTAATTGCTGTGATTAGCATGAGGCCTTTGAGAGTTGTAAAACTGAGGAATTCATTTTCATTATATTGATATAAAGGTTTTTGAGTATAGAGGAAAGTGAGTAAATTATGAAATCAAAACCTCTTTTTTTGAATGAAAACACAAATGACATCTATCTAGTTTTGTGTTACTTCCTAAGAATGCTGTCAAGTAATTGACTCTGGGTGGCATCCAATGATGTATTCTCCTACTGATGTTTGTATGTTTAGTATTGTAATGATGGACATAGTTATTGCTACAACCAAACCCAAAATGTATTGCCCTATATAAGATGCCTCCTAGAGAGCATTTCCTTCAGGACAGGACAAACATAAAATACAGATCAATCCCAAAGGTAAAAACTAAAAATAGGTTGCAAAAGAGATACTTTGCAGATCTAATTAGATTTTGTAATTATGTATGTGCATCTGGAAATAAGTTCTACAGCAGTGGTAGGCAAACTTGGCTCTT
>JANHZT010005335.1:222070-234868 GCA_032468215.1 Stegonotus admiraltiensis
CCTGAGTCCTTCGGGAGAAGGGCGGTATAAAAATCGAAACAATAAATAAATAAATAAATAAATAAATTAATTAATTAATTAATTAATTAATTAATTAATTAATTAATTTATTAAGGCAATGACTCTATCACCTTGTGATGAAAATGCTTTACACTACAAGAATGCCATACATCTATGAATACAATTCCTATCCAGAAAATTACAAAAAATAAACAATTACAAAATGTCACTAATGAAGCAATTTAAAGTAACAGCGAGAAGTTAACAACTTTTGCAAAATTCATATTTTAGCTGAGGTAGGTGGCTAAGGTCCACATTTGACTTTTGGAGGAATGACTGGTGTGAAAATTATATAGGTAGCCCTCAACTTTCCTAGCCCGTTTTCGGCTGGAAGGCCTCCTGCAGCACTCTGCCAGCCAAAATGGGGCACGGGGTGGTGTACATAGCTCCTCTTTGCCCCGTTTTGGCCGGCAGGGTGTGGCAGGAGGAGGCCATCCCATCTCCCCGCCTCCCAGAAAACTACAATGCTGATCCAGCCCTCAAAGAAATCCAGTTTGACAGTCCTGCCTTATCCCATGTGACTGTGTGTGGGGCTAACAGACAGGATGGGTCTTGCAAAACTCTGTGTTCCTCTATCATGGTTAGAAGGATTCTGTGGGCCACAAAAGGCTGAGTTGGGGCAACAGGTTTTCTATCTGTTTTAGCTGAGAAAAAGGGAGATGTGAGCAATGTTTCCTCAGCTAAGTATTATATGAACAGAAGGAGTTATTAAAAATTAATTTTAGAAATTAACTATACATTGGGCATTGTTGGGCTCCAGTGACTATGGATATGTCTCTAGAAACTGGCTGGCATCCTCAGAGGCAAGATGACCACTTGAACCACAGCCCAGCCTAACAGAGATTTGCTGTGAAAGCCAACACCAGTATATTAACTGTACTTTAGTGAAAGCTGGAGCAAGATGTTGAATGGAGAACGAAGGAATCCTTGACATTCCCAGAAGATTAAAAGGTTAAAACCAGCATCTTGAGCTGAGCCTGGAAACAAATTCCAATGTTCATGTAATAAATAGTTGCAATACATTCTGAACACCTAGTTAGAATCAGCACCCTGACAGTATTTTCATCTTTTAAATAGTTTCCAAAGTTGCTTTTTAAAAAAAAGAAAAGTAGTTCCTAATAGAATGCTTTAGATACTTGGAGATAGTCATGGAATGTCATACCAACTGAAGCTCTTTACAAATATCTTTCCATTTAAAAGAAGTGCAGGATCAGAGAGCAAATCTCAAATATGAAACTAATGTTTTATGAGTAGCACATGCAATTTTATTCCAGCCAGCCCTAAGTCTTATGGTCCATTACTGTATATACACATTTTCTAGATTGCGCATCTGTTACATGTTATTCTTTATAAGTAATAATTTAACTAGATCTTTTTCACGTCTCCCAGCTCTTAATAACCTTTTTACATTGAGCTTTCAGGGGGTTAAATACCAATAAGAGATTTTAAATATAAATTATAGTTTTTGGATTTTATACAACTGGCTTAAATTGTTTTAATACATCACATTAAGTGATGCTGTTGGACAAATAGACCTATCACTACTAATTATGCAGCATACACATTAACCAAAGTTCATTTCAAGTAGCTTATTGCATTTTAAAGCATAAATGGTAAAACTGTAAAAAATTATAAAATATTGTGAACTAAAAATAAATTTATAAAACCCATGTCCTTTTTTTTTTAAAGGAATGCCGTAAGACACTGGCCTTAAATTACTTTCTAAGTATGCACTGACTATTACACTGCATGTAATCAGGATATTGACTATTTAGAAGACGACCATGGATATCAACTAGCAGTCCATGAACACCAACTAGCAGTCAGAAGACATGATGAAAACTCCTTAGTTTCACAACATATGGTCAGACATAACCATAGTTTTAACTGGGAAACTGTTAAACTGTTAGAATGCTGGCCCAAGCCAAGTTCAAAAACGCTAGAGAAGTCCTGGAAGCTTGGTACTCAGATAAATTGGCCATCAATGGGCAGATAGGCATAGACAACATCTACATACTACTCAAAAGAGACAACAAAACAAAAACAAAAAGGGAACAAAAAGACCCAAACACCTCCTCACCAGCAATCAACACCCAGCTGAGCAGAGATTAACACCATGATTAACATTATACCACAATCAAGAAGCAAACAATACCCCAATCAGGAAAATTCCAAACAAGCTAATGGTAAACAGCCTAATCAAAGTACTGCCAAGACCACTCCCACCAACACCGACAAGGCAAACCACTAGAATATAAAATGAGAGCAGAATTCCACTCCCTACTAGCATTGATGATGTTACCTAGTTTGGTAATGAAATGTCTGCAAGTAAAACAACCAATAAAGGAAAATGTCCCAAAGGTGCTTCTTAAAGAGACAACTGGGCATCGTTTTTCTTTGAAGACATTTTACTTCTCATCCAAAAAGCTTCTTCCGATCCGTCTGGATGGTGGGAATGGAAGGATTTATATTCTTTGCAGGCAGCTGGTCATTTGCATTCTTTTAGAGCAGGGGTGGGCAACTGTGCCTCTTTTACAACCTGTGGACTTCAACTCCCAGAATTCCTGAGCCAAGCTGTCTCAGGAATTCTGGGATTTGAAGTCCACAGGTTGTAAAAGGGTCACAGTTGCCCACCCCTGTTTTAGAGGGTTGTTAAAGCACTTGGAGGTTTATCTGTGTCCTCAGGGTCACTGAATAGCGTGGAGCCTTCTTGGAACTGCTGAAAGGACTGTGTTGTGGAGCTGTGCTTTCTGCAGGATGTTTTCTGCCCTGTGTCCCTTCACTGTGGAACACAGGTGCAGGCTGTTGGAGATGAATCTGTGTTGCCTGCATCTCAAACTGAAGTGCCAATGGTTCCTATAGTCTGCAATTCTTCTGGGAACCCGTTCATATTCCTGGATAATTTGAAAGGTGTTTATCCTAAACGTTTGTGGAAATTCTCTGTCATCCTGGTCATGGTTATCCCAAAGGTGCTTTTTCAAGAGGCAACTGGACTTTCTTGTTTCTTACTTTTTACTCCCCCCCCCCCACTTTTTATCCAAGAAGCTTCTTCAGCTCTGGAGAAGTCCTTTCAGCAGTTCCAAGGCGGCTAAATAGCCATTTGGACTACTCAGATGATCCTGACATCACAGACAAACATTTAAGTGGCCATAACAACTCTCTAAAAAGAATGCAAATTACCAGCTGTCCGCAAGGAATATAAATCCTTCCATTCCCTACCATCCAGTCAGAGCTGAAGAAGTGTTGGTGGGGGTGGTCTTAGAGGTTCTTTGGTTGGCCTGTTTATTGTTGGTTTGTTCGGCAGTTCCTTGATTTGGGTATTGTTTACTTGATTGTTGGTCTGATGCAGGGGTGAAATGCTCCCGGTTCGGACCAAATCGCCTGATCTGGTAGCGATGGAGGCAGGTGGTTTGGAGAACTGGTAGCAAAAATCCCTGAACCACCCCCCTCCCCAAATGCCCAGCTAAGCTGCACAATCATCAGAGGCTTTTTTAAAAAAAATTTAAAGCATTTTTTCTACAACCTCTTCAGCCGAAAAAATGCTTTTAAAAGTAAAAAAAAAAGCCTCTGATAATTGCACGGCTCAGCTGGGATCGTCAAAGGCTTTTAAAAGACTTTTTTTCTTTTAAAATCCTCTGCCGATCAGGCAACTCAGCTGGGAGCGTCAGAGCCTTTTGAAAGCATTTTTTACAACCTCTTCGCCGAAGAGATTGTAGAAAAAATGGTTTAAAAAGAAAAAAAAATTGGCCATGCCCACCCAGTCACATTACCCCCCCACACACCAAGCCACACCCACAGAACCGGTAGTAACAAATTTTAGATTTCACCACTGGTCTGATGTTAATCTTGAATTAATGTATGCTCATCTGGATGCTGATTGCTGGTAGGAGGTGCTTTGATCTTTTTGTTCCCTTTTTGGCTTGTTGATTGTGAAAACAATCAAGTTCAGAAAGCACCAAGCACCCCACACTGACTATTATAAAATTGTAAATTCTTTGGCAATAAGTTAAAACTCATTATTATGGCTAACAATCATCAGGAGCATCCAAGCTGAAATTTCATCAATACATTTGCTATGACATCACACAAGCGCCACCCTGATATATCCGGCTCACGTGAACAGGTAGGGCCGGTGGCGGGAGGCTCTGCCACCCACTGGGACATCATTACATCCCATTTTTGACCCTCTGTTCATGTGCAGAAGGCTCTACGCATGAAGAAGGTATGCACGCTCACATTTCCGAACCGGTAGCGAAGGTAAGTGCATTTCACCACTGCTGAGTTTGTGTCATGACCTCCAATGTTTCAACATACCTCATGTGTATGTAACTAATGTACTAGTTTTCTTAGTAAGACTGGATTAGTAAGACCTCTTGTAAGTGTTAACTAACAAGTATTGATCCACCTCAAGTTAGGTGTTAATTGAATGCCTCACTATTGGTTTGAGGATATTTACATACAATGAGGATAATAACCCACAGTTCTTTCAGTAATTCTTGTGTTATGATTAAACTTTAGGTTTCAAAGAAAATTTAAACCTAGGAAGGTGTATTTTGGAGGGGGGGACGAGACTGTTAGTGAATATTCATGGAATGCAGAACCCAACACACACACATATACTTATATACAGGAATATCATTTTAATTGAAAGATGATTTTCATTACTTCAATCCCCAGCAGAAGAATCCATTAATTCAGAAGGCTTTATCAGAGGAGTGGACCAGCTATGCAGAAGATCAAGGATGGAAGAGTATTTTCCTGGTTACTGAACAACTAAAGTTGAGTCAGCAACAGCAACACAAATGAACCTGAAAACTTCTTCTCTTGTCTAAACACAGTCTTTGATGATAAAGGCTAGATAGAGAGCTTATCTCTTGAGATACCTAATTAGGTTGTGATTCCACATATTTCTCATTCTCAGCATCATGCCTCTAATCAACAGCTCTTGTTTACACAGAAACACAATCTTCATAAATTAGTAAATGCCTCTTACCCAAATATCAGTTTATGCTGAAAACATTTGCAAGTCTTTCCTTTTAATCAACATAGCAACATGCCAGGTTGCCAAATATTATCATAAGTTTCATAACTCAATTCATTTGGGGCTTGGTCTCTTTATTGCCCTGCGCTTCATGATTTGCTCAGCGCAGGTCTATTTATAAACCTTATGAAGTGACTGCCAAAAATGATAGTCTTAAATTATATTCGTCTCCTTTCTCTAAAACATTTAGCGTGGTTTGTTCTTTGTTCTAGTTCCTTAGTTTGTGTCATCTAATTATTTGAGTGGTGACAATGAAATATAGAAGAGTACAATGAAACAAGTAGGAGGGGTTATTTTTAGTGTCTTTTTCTAGCATGAAACATTTTCTTGTCTTTTCACTACAACAAATACTTATCTGAGAAAACTCAAAAAAGAAACCTGTTCATTGTAAAAAGAAAAAGCATTGTAGTTTGGAGAAGTGACATATTTATAATTCCCACTATGTAGCCCCAAAGACATTGCTTCAGGCAGATGACATGTTAAAAGGATGGCAGCATATTCAGAAGATATAAGAGGTAACCATGAAGTTATCCAACAGATGATGCTTTGATCTCCTTAATTTGGCAGCCACTGAAATGGAATTAAAATGTGTAAGGGAGCATTGCAATTTTCCTAAATAAACTCTAGCTTGTTTGCATTAATATGGCTTTCAAAATTTCTTCAGGCATAACCCTTAAGTAAGGCATGTGGCAATGATCTAAGTAGGAAATTATGAAGGCATTGGTGACACAGTCCCCCTCCCTTAAGTTCCACCATTAGCAATGAAAGACACCCTTTCAACACTTATGCCCTGAATGTCAGGAAACAGCAAAGTGGCTTCAAAGCACAATACAGCATCCAATTGTAGCCCAGCTTTTTCAAGGAAACCATACACACAACTACTATATGTGTAGTATCGATTAATATACAGGTTTTAATCAATCACTAACGTTAGGCTTGTGTGTGTTGTGTCTTGTTCCTAAAATAATGCATTTAAACCGCTTTGATCTCTTGGAATGCAAAATATAATCCTCCTGGGATAATTTTGACATTATTATCACTTTTGACCTTAAGAGATGGAATCTAAAGACTTCAAAGAATTTCTCACTTCTCTTCTCCATGGATGTCAGTGACTATCTTCACTATTTCCTAACTCTGACATTGCTCAATTTTTAGTGAAGACATAGTACAGTTGCTGCAAATGACATTATGGCATAACACTATGGTTGGCTCTAACTTGAGAGCTTCAGTGTCTGGCCAGCAGACGTTGCTGATGGTGCCAAGATCAAGACACTCCAGAAGAAAATAGCTTACCTCTCTCTTACTTTACGTCCCTTCCTTATTTTTATATTATAGAATGGTCTTTGGTAATGTGGTAGTATAAGAAGATGGGGATAGCATGCAAAATGTATCATGCAAAACTCTTTCAAATGCCTTAATAATAGCTATGAGTCACATGACCTGGAATTTAGAGTTTTACAGTGTAGTAGTAGTAACATTTTCAAAGGCTAGAAATGCCCTGAAGCCGTATTGCTCAACCTTAATGATTTTAAGATATGTGGACTTCAGCTCCTGAATTCAGCATGCCAGCTGGAGAATTCTGGGAGTTCAGGTCCACTCATATTAAAGTTGCTAAGCTTGAGAAATACTGCTTTAAATTGCTGCTTTACAAAATTTACAACAATTTTCTGGAAATTGTTTTCTCTGCTGATCCAGCCTGATCCAGTTCATTTTCAAGCTCAAACTTTCTTTTGCCAACTTATTGCTTTTCATCAAATGTGGCCTTTCTTTACATGTTTTCATTCCCAGATTACTTTTGGTTGGATAAAAAACAAAATAGAGAAAGCATGCAGAAAATGGCTTTTCCAATCCCTTTGCCAGCAATGACCATAGGATATAACTTTGTTTTGAGTAATAAATCAACAGATTGCATCTCTTCCTTCTTGTACAGTAGTTTCTCTGTGTATGTCTAAGCATTAAAGGAGGCAGAACGATATAATGGGCAGAGGAAGCTTATAAATGAACAAACAGCAACATTTGAGCCATTGTTTTTCACCTGCCTTTCTCAGAGGGATCCATTTGGATCCATTTTTCTGGAATATTTTTTTCTCTGCTGCCCTTCCACTGATTCAGCCCATTTTGTAACATGACCTTATTTATTTGCATAATTCTTATTTATTTGCCTAAACCTGCACATCAAATTTGGTTCGTTTCTGTTCTGTTTTTGGAAACAGTAGATATCCTGCTTATGGGAAGTCAGACAGGTAGAGATGGGCAGAGTAATGAGACTCTTTTAATAATTTCTTTCCAACTTTTTATTGGCTTGGAAACAGTCGAAAGGCAAAAAATGCCCTTGACTCGAACCTGACTCCTGGGGTGTGCACAGTCATATCCATGTCATTTTCTTGGCAACAGCATGGAAGCGCTTTGCATGGCTGTTTTCAGGGATGTTTCTTCTTCATCAAGCCTATACACCCCAGGAATTTCCTGGAAGTTCTGCCCCATCTAATTCCTAACCCCTTTATCTCTCTGAGCCCAAAGGTTCATCAGGTCTTAACTATCTGCTACAGTAATGTAGCATATAGAAATAAATGCTTAAGATCGATTTGTGATTTGAAAAAAAAATTAAGTGTAAGATTTGACTGTGTTCCAAAAATACGCAAATGGTCATGTTTTCTTTTCTAACTTTTTTGTCTTTTGTTCTTTGCTCCCCATCTGGCTGTGTGTCAGTACAGAGAAGATTCTTCCCACTGACATGCTGTTTCTGGAAATATGTTGACTTTTTCTCCTGCGGATGTTTTGCTTTCTTCTTTCGTGCCAGAACTGAAACATAAACTGCTGGAATGAGTAGAGGAGCAGCTTTCTGACATTCACTAACTCCAAATAATATACTTAATTAAATGGAGCATTCTTATATTTATTGGGATTTCTTATACTGATTCCTGACCGTGTCTATATGTTGCTAGACATATTTTGTGAAATGTACTTGTTCAAAAGTTATTAGTGATTACTTGGTACAAAGTCACCTTTTATGTAGCATAGGTTTCCTTCTATTGATTTATATGTATGTATTAGGAAATGTATAACCTTTCTTTAGAATGAGTATTTCCAAGACTATTAAAAAAAACCAATGGTAAGAAAAATAGAAACAATAGGGTCAAAATCAGCCTGCTATTACTAGGAACCCAATAGTTAGGACATTATTGCCTATAGTTGATTTACCAATTGTTTGCAGAATCCACTTTTCGAAATTCACCTAACACTCTGAATCCACTTTTGCAGCACCGCATGCTAAAATATTATAGGCTTATTTGTTATGGACAAAATTATTGTGATTTATAGCTGCATTTTCACAGTATTTTCCTTTTTAACAAATGATAATCGCACGCCTGCTTCCCCAGTGATAAAAAGCTTTTTTTTCCCCCTAAAAGAAAGTGAGCAAAAAGTTTCAAAAGAAAAAGATTCATCGTAGATAATGAGATAACGCATCTTTTAAAACTCGGATGCATCCCTATATTCTGTCCTTGGGCAATAGAAAAGATCATCTGAACAAGTTAACACCGGACACTCCTCTGTATCACTGGGTATCCCAAACTGGGGCATTTTATATAGGAAACGAGCCACCCTCTTTCTTTTCAAAAAGACATACTATGACCTTTGAAGCTGAGCGAAGCGCTTGCCTCGAAGCTGAATAATCTGCCTTTACTCTAGAAACCGTCCCCGTTTTCCGAGGAAGCGGCTTAAAATCGTTCTGAACGGTTCAGGAATGTTTCCCTCCCGCATCGCGAAACGCCCCCCCCCCTCCTCATCCCCATTTCAGGGTCTTTCGCTACCACAGCTACTGCCGGAGCGAACCACCCGCAAGGGTGGCGATGTGACGCTTGGGAAATAGCACCGTCCCTGGGCGGGGGTCTCAGGTCGCCAAGCAGATTGTCCTTAACATCTTTGAATGTAGAAAGAAACATTTCCACTTTGGGGGTTGCCGCGGGACCCCGGGATTACACCCCCGGAGCACCCAAGCCCCAGGGAAGGACCCCACCCTTGTGGGAATGGTTTCTGCCGGACCTGCAGCTTTGCCAAGGGCTGGAAGGTTCACGTACTGCAGAGGGCGGCAGAGATAAGGGCGGGTGACAAGAAGGGGCGGGCGCGGCGGAGCCGGACTGCTGCTTCGCGGCAGAGTAGAAAGCGGCAACAAAAGGCATCTCCGGAGCCTGAAGCTTCCCGCCCTTCCACCTGTGGAGCCGCTTCGCGCCGCTCCAGCCAAACCGCGGGGAAATGGGCAGCCGCGCCTGCTCGTGGCAGCTGGTGCTCCCGGCTCTGCTGCTCCTCGGCGGCGCCCAGGGTCAGCTTCGAGGTGAGCGCTCCGTTCCGACCAGGCTGCGGGGAATCCCGAGGGTTGAACCCCGGGCCTTAGCGATCGACCCCTTGCCCGGGTCACCTAATCCTTGTCGAAAGCACGTGAGGATACTTTCTCCGCGTCCTGGAGGCTGTAATCATCGATCCCCCCCACCGCCGTTTAAGTCGGTGACCCTCGTGCCTGGTTCGTCCGGCCGCGCAAGGCGAGGGCGCGCAGCCGGAGCTAAGGGGAGGGAGGTCAGCGGGGCGTGATGCTCCGGCGGCGGAGAAACACCTTCGATTTCTTCGCGTGCTTCCCCCCCCCCCCAGCTCAAGCGGGGAGGGTGGAAAAGCTCCCGGAGTTCGTGCTCCGCCGGTAGCACGTGCTAAAAGTTAAGTTTTCGGTCTCCACCGAAGGGGAGAGAGACACAAAGGCCAGCGTTAAGATGCCGAAAAGGAGCTGGGGGCTTCATGGATGTATCACGGGGTTCTTGAATCCGGGAAAGATCCTTCTTGGCCCCGAGAGCAGCCCTGCTACCCCGCGCCTCGATTCGCTTTTCCCCACCGGCTTGGCTCTTGCAGTTCACATCCGCCCCTCTGTTCTTGCCGGCCATCCTGTTTGCAATTTACAACTCCCTTCCACTTACTCTTCTCCGCTGTTTCATCTTCTTGCGGGAAGGGGGTTTTCGCCTTTTGCCGGTTTGAGTTGAAGCCCCCCGCCCGTTTGCTTTAAAGTGGGTTTTTGTATTCTTCGTTTTGTTTTCAGTTGGGTAAAACAAAACAAAACAAAACAAAATTAAATTAAATATGCTTTTTGAAAAAGTTTAGAAATGTTTGTCTTCTTGCGGGCTTGGTGGAATTGCCCTCAAGGCTGGCATCTTTCCTCCCAACAAAAATAAATAGCCAGACTGACAGTATTCCCCTTCCAGCCTTCAGATGCTCTTTTCTTTGTAAATTGGCTGTTTATTATTAGGGGTTTTAGAACCTTTGCAATTCTGAAGGCTGCTGGTTCTCTTCCCTCTCTTTTAACCCCCCCCCCCCGGAGTTTACCAAACTCCATTCCTAGCAAAATGGAATTTGGGACTTCAAGGCTACGAAGGGGATCCTGCATAGGGTTAGTCAGACCCATGAAGCACTGCAGGGGAGAGCTGGATTTCATGAAGTTGCTTTTGTGAGACTGAAACAAGTGTGTAATCGGCTATTCAGAACAGATAACGGTGATGGTGTACAATACTGTGGGTTCTAGTGAATGGGAGAAACAAAGCTTTGGAATATATCTTGTACCATGCGGACTAGAAATTGAAAAAAAAAATCTTGCAGAGCTGCTGTAGGTGGAAAAATATATTCTAAGCACATTATAAATTGTAAAGATTACAGCTGGATATCTATTCTGAATCGGGGGACAGATGAGGAAGAGAATAAAACTATTAAGATTGAAAACACATGTTGTTTTATAAAAATATAATTATTAATGCCAAAAGTTGTTTTTTAAAATTCTTTGGTAGAAGAAATGATGTCTTAATTCTCTGTCTTTTTGTGTGGGGGACAAACAACAGCATAACCATATACATTTCAATTTAAAAAAGTCAATCAACATAATTTTATAACCAGGAATTACTTTAAGTCTTAGGGAGATTGAAACAGGTTCAGTGAACAGTAATAAAGATGATCAAGGAGTTAGAAACTAAGCCAGTGATTCTTAAACTGTTTCACCCCTTTCCTGATCTCAATGTCATTGTCCCCCCTCCCCAAAGACTTTGTAACTTTGTAACACATAGTGGCAGTGGCAGCCTCTTTTTACTTCACATTTTATTTGTTTATCAACATATAACATACAAAGAAAAATAATGGGAAAATAGGGGAGCACATAGGGACAGGGGAAAGAAAACGTGAAGAGGAAAGAAGAAAAGCATTGACTTCCAACTCTTTAGCCCAGTAGAATAAGATAACATACAACCTCAACTTTTTACTTTTACGTTGTAATATATACTAGCCATTTCTATAATAACAACAAACCTACCTAATAAGTTTCATTTTTTTCCAACTCAAGCACAAAAATACAGAAGTGGTTTCCAAATAAAAAGAAAGTTTATTGTATTCTTTTCTTTAATTGAAGCAGTCAATTTGGCCATCTATGCTTACTCCATCAGCTTTTGCAGCAAATTATCATTTGTTGGAATTAAAGTGTCTTTCCATTTTTGTGCATAAAGCATTCTTGCTGCTGTCAGCTTACATTTGAAGTCCTTTTAGGCAGTGGCAGTCTCAAACTGGATCCTCAAGTCACAAACTCCATCCAGGAGGTGCCCAAATTAGTGCCAATCCTGGTAATTACCCCCAGTTTAAGAACACTGAATTAAGCCTTATGAAGAGACATGGAAGAACTGGATAAGTCTTAACAGTACAGGTAGTCCTTGACTTACAACAGTTCGTTTAGTGACCGTTCAAAGTTACATCACTGAAAAAAGTGACTTATGACCATTTTTCACACTTATTACTGTTGCAGCATTCCCATGGTCATGTGATTTATATTTGGATGCTTGATAACTGGTTCATATTTATGACAGTTGCAGTGTCCCAGGGTCATATGATCACCTTTCGCAACCTTCTTACAAGCAAAGTCAATCGGGAAGCCAGTTTCACTTAACAACCATATTACTAATTTAATAACTTCAGTGATTCATTTGACAAATGTGGCAAGAAAAGTTGTAAAATGGGCAAAACTCACTTAACAAATTTCTCACTTAACAGCATAAATTTTGGGCTCGATTGTGGTCGTAAGTCGAGGACTTCCTGTATTAGCAGCTATTAAATCAGGTGATTGACTCCTTTCAGTGGATAAGTTCAAACAGAGGGACAGTCATCTCTCTGGGTTGCTTTAACTTGGATTCCTAAATGATGAAAAAGGTTAGACTTGATGGCCTAAAGCCCTGCCTTCTGTTCATATGATTATGTGTTCCTTGATAATACTAAGGTTTCTCAACCTTAGTGACTTTTAAGATGTGTGGACTTCAATACCCAGAATTAACTTAGCCAACTTGCTTTCTTTCTGAGGAATTCTGGAAGTTGAAGTTCACATGAAATCCCAAGAAATCTATAGTAAGTTGCCTGTCTTGGACAAGAACACTGGTGTATGGATACCATCTTTCTCTCTCTAATCTTTCCTTTTCTGGAAGTGCTGGAATTCCACATACCAGAATTTATTATTTGAGAATTGTGTAACTTTTACTCATACCACATCTGGAGAGAACAGCTTGTGGTATGTGTGTGTGTGTATTTATTTATTTGTTTGTTTGTTTGTTTGTTTGTTTGATTGATTGATTGATTGATTTCTATACCGCCATTCTCCCATAGGACTCAGGGCGGTGTACAATGAGAAAAAGGAA